>JAKJHU010001163.1:0-88794 GCA_022316685.1 Progne subis subis
CTTCCACCGCCACTGCAGAGGCAGCACCAGAGAGCGTTTGCTGATGGAAGGGGTGGTGGAGATCGCCTGGTACTGCCCCCGTGGAAGCCCCGATGACACCTTTGAGTGCTGCGTGGCTTTCTGCAACCTGCATGGAGATGCCAGGGATCACGGAGCACAGCTGCAGTTCCTGCAGGAGATATCTGCTGTCAACGTGGCTCTTGTGTCCGATTCAGAGCACATGGACTGCAGGGGGAAAAAGCTTCTGCAGGACCTGTGCAGTCACAAAGGCCTTTGATTTGTCTTCTTGCGGAAAAAGAGAATGTTGCGCTGGACAGACAGAAAAAATAAAAATAGGGATCAAGAACAGAAACGAAGCAGAACTGATGGACCAGCTGACCAAGCAATTGGGAATCTCCTAGAAGGTCTAATCACATTTCAGCCTGGACGCCTGCGTGGACAAAGCTCGCCAGCACGGATTCATAGTGGATGCAGATCAACCTGCATGTGTGACAGCCAAAGCAAAGGCAAAGGAGCTGGTGGACCTTCTGAAGAAAGAGAAGCTGTCTGAGATCAAATCCCAGCTGCTGCCGCTTCAAGGAAAACTGTGGTACCAGTGGTGCAAAAAGGACAAGGAACTCACTCGCTTGCAGGAGAAGAACAAGAGCATTGAGCATCATCGCAGCCAAATTGAATATGAGAAGAGAAAGTAATAAGAAGAAAGCAACTTGAGCAAGCTTTCCCTCTCAACCCACTGATGAAATCATTCCTTGGCTTTCTCCAGGCCCAGCCAGCAGATACCAAGAAATATTTCCTGCAGTGGATGAAGGTCTTTATGGACGAGCTGTCCTGTGGTCGCCTTGAAGAACTGAGGAGAGACTATCACGAGTTATGGTCTGAAATCCGGCAAAGAAAAAGCAGGAAAAAACAGGAGAATGCTGATTTGCTGATCGCTTGGATGTCTCTGATGAACTCAACGATTCATCCATTGGCCTGGAGCACCTTCTGAGAGAGGTAGGGCAGATTTATGAAGCTCTGGAATAATGAGACAAAGAATTACAATTTTGTCAAACTGCCGGAAATTGCAGCAGAGCTGATGGTTTGGGTATCCCATGGAGCTGATGGATGGGGACGCTTCTTACCTGCCCTTGCAATGGGTGGGAGCAATCTTTGACAGCTTAATTGAGAGGCTGGGGGACAAACGAGTGTTTGTGCTCTCCGTGCTGGGCATCCAGAGCACCGGCAAATCCACCCTGCTGAATGCCATGTTTGGGCTGCAGTTCAACGTCAGCGCGGGGAGATGCACCCGCGGAGCCTTTATGCAGCTCATCCCCGTGGGCGAGGAGCTGCAGCAAGACCTGGGCTTTGATTTTGTGCTGGTGGTTGACACGGAGGGACTTCGTGCCATCGAGATGGCCAATAAACAGTCCCTGAACCATGACAACGAGCTGGCCACCTTTGTCATTGGTGTTGGCAACTTGACTGTGATCAATGTCTTTGGAGAAAATCCATCAGAAATGCAAGATGTTCTGCAGATCGCTGTGCAGGCTTTCCTGAGGATGAAGAAAGTCAATCTTTCCCCAAGCTGCATCTTTGTCCACCAAAACGTGGGAGAAATAACTGCCAAGGAGCAGAACATGGAAGGACAAAGGCGTTTGCAGGAAAAGCTGGATGAAATGACCGTGGTAGCAGCCCAGCAGGAATTCTGTGACATCTCCTCCTTCAGTGATGTCATTGGCTTTGATGTGAACACCCACATTCACTACTTTGCTCACCTGTGGGAAGGAAACCCCCCAATGGCACCACCCAACCCCAGCTACAGCCAGAACGTCCAGCAACTAAAGAGTAAAATCCTCCAGGCTGCCAAGCAGCAGTCACAGCAAAGCATTTTGAGGCTCTCGAGCCTGAAAGTTCGTATTGGTGACCTCTGGAATGCTTTGCTGAATGAAAACTTTGTTTTCAGCTTCAAGAATTCCCTGGAGATTGCTGTGTACAGGAAGCTGGAAAGTGCCTTTAGTCAGTGGACCTGGAAGCTGCGGAGTCACATCTTAGATGTACAGATGAGACTGGACAACAAAATTCGCAATGGGCACTTGCAGAATGTCACCAGAGAAGAGCTTGAAGGGCTGGTGCAAGAGACAAGTGATGCCATTGAGAAAGAAGTGGAAAAGTATTTCAGGAAGACAAAGACCATGAGATACTGGTGCAGTGGAAATCAAGCACAGAGCTGAAGCTGAAAGAATAAAAGGACTCTTCTTCTGAAACAAAAAAGAAATGTGACAATCTCATTGAGCTACAGAAGGAGCAGAGGAAACTGGATGCAAGGAAGTTGAATATGAAGATGAGCTCCTGAGAAGGAGCAGGGAGCTGGCTGTGACTCTGAAAGGGAAGAGCCTCAGTGAGAGAGAACTGAAGGACAACTTTTCTTGTCTGGAACAGTGGATTGCTGAAGTCTCCCGTGCTGCTCTCCTCCAGAACGGGTGGACATTGATGCGGAAATTGAAGGATGTCCTTCTAGAGCACTTTAAGGAGCCAGGTTTCCATGAACGGATCAGGTCATTTCCCAAAGGCAGAGGATTTTCTTTTGACAAGAAACATCATGAAAAAAAAGCTTTGGTGTCACCACTAGGAGATTTGTGATGCTGATGTGATCAACTTGCAGCACATCACAGACAAGATCATAGCACGTGTGATAGCAAATATTGAAGAAGGAACAGGAGAAACGTGATTACAGTCGAATTTTATCATGAAATACTCAATGAAGTCCAGGAAGGTGTGAACTCCATCCCCAGTGATGCAAAATGTACTTTTAACAGAGAGTACAGCATAGATTTGTCTCTATCTGTGCAAAATGGCAGCAGAAAGGTTTAAAGCCATGCACGAAGCATTCCAAAAGGCAAATGACCCAGTCGTGTACCTGAAGAGCAAGAGAGAAGATTTCTTCCAATGTTTCCAGATTTCCTGCCAAGGAGCCACTTCGATCACAACTTTTGCTGTTTCCTTTGTGAAAGATTGAACCAGCTCTTCGCCGGGGTCTATGAGAGGACAGCTAAAGACATTGCTGAGGACATGCAGGGCAGATTCCCAGATTTCAGGGGCAACAGAGCCAATCTGGAAGTTTGCATCTTGAGATACCTGGCAGAACAAGAAAATTTTGAGTATTTCAAGCAGTACCTTATGTTTCCAAAGAGTTTTTTCAGAGTTACATTGAGACACGAGTGAAGAGTCACTGTTTAGGAGAGAGGGAGGCTTGGAAGTTTTTAGATTCCTCCCTTAATCTTCTCTATCGAAACATCCTGTCAGCTGTTTCTTCATCAACCCAAATTGTCAAAGACAGAAAAGACAGAGAAGACAAAGTCTCTCTTTGGCTGGATGAATTTTGCAGGAACTGACAGAGGTGATCAGCTTGCCCAGAAGTGACCTGAAGGGCATGAGCACCAGGAGGTCACGACATTGAGTTCCTGAGCAGTCATGGCAGAAGCTCTGGTGACCTGAGGGACAGGCTCAAGAAGAATTTGCTGATGCTGATATGAGCTGTTTTCAAGGCAGCCTCACACATCTTGGCGAGCATTTTTCGGGGTGCTGGGAACAGTGTCCCTTTTGTGGGGCTGTCTGCACAAACACCATGCAGGGACATGATGGAGACCATCATCTGGTCTTCCATCGCCCACGAGCTTTGTGGGAGCCAAGTGGAGTGAGACAGACCACCTGGTCATTGATATTTGTTCCAGCCTTGTTGCAAGTGATGGCTTATTCAAAGTTGGTGACAGTCAATTGATCCCGTACAAGACATACCGTGATGCAGGACCCCGTTTTTCCACTTGGAACATTCTCCCTGATTCATCCATGCAGGCGTACTGGAAATGGTTTGTGTCTCATTTCAGGACACAGCTGGAAGCTCTGTACAATGGGAAATTTCAGGGTAAAGGAGAAATCCCTGAGGCGTGGCAGAGAATTACCAAGCAGGAAGCACTGTCTGAGCTGGACAGGCGTTAGGCCACATCCATGGGAAGGAAGAACCCCACAAGAGGCTTTGCAGTTCAGGACAACTTTGTACAAGGCTCTCCAGAAAATGCATTTACAATGACAACGCTCTCAAACCCAAAGAAGGCACTTACCAGTATCCAATTGCTCCGAAATTTGGTGAAATAAGGCATGTTACTGTGGCTGTCACTCAGCAACTCCTTTGCATCATGAGAAAGCCGGAATACCCTTGCCTTCTTGCCATAAAACATTTCCCTCGGCTTTCTCCTAGAGCCAACCCAAAACCCCTCCTTGGGGCAATTGGCCTCATGGCCAAGCCTGAGCACAAAGGCCAGGGCAAGGGCAAAGGCAGCACTCCAAGCACCCCTTGGATCAGGTGCTGTGAGACAAGAAGGGACAGTGCCCCAAAGGCAGTTTTCCTGCAGCAAGGAGGTGTCCTGCTTGGAGAAAGGCCTGCAGGACCTGAGGCCAGCTCCATGCTGGCTGCAAGCTGGGCTGCGTGGCTTTTGGGCATCATCCTTCCCTCCCTGACTGCAGCCTCCTGGATCAACTGAGGCTGTTCTCCCAGCAGGAGCTGTTGTGCCTCCGGGCTCCAGAAAGCAGTGACACAACCGCCCCGGGGCTCAGGCAGTGCTTTCACTCTCTGTCTCAGAGGTGCTGTGTCTCTATCCAGGGCAGCTGCTCCTGCTCAGCTGCCTGGGGCTGCTGCCCTTCCCTCCAGCCCTCAGCCCTGTCAGGAGCTGCTCCTGTCCTTGGCCTCTGTGCTTCAAAAGCAAAAGCCTTTGGAATGCCCATGTGACGAATCCTGTCTGCCAGCACCTTCTGCAGCAGCCCTTGGAGCCAGTGCTGGTGCTGTCCAGGCAGGCTGGTGGCACCAGAGCCGTGCTCTGGAGAAGGTGGCACCAGCTGTCTCTGCCCCAGGGAGCTGTGGGGGCTTTTGCTGTGCAGGTGCTGCAACCCTGCTGGCAATGCGAGGGCCAGGCCCTCCTGGAGAGCTGGCTGAAGGGCTGCTTCAGCCTCATCCCCTGCAGGCTCTGCTAATAAAGGAGTTGAATTGGACTGCACTGCTCTGTGTCTCCTTTGTGTTCAGGGGAGCCACAGCTGGGGGTGAGTCGAGCTCTATGTGCTGCAGATGGGCAGGGGACAGGGGGTGGCACTGGGTCAGGGGGTGTGGCAGCAGAGGCTCTGCTCCATTCAGGGTCTCTGCTCCAGGAGCAGCTTCACTGTCAGCAGGGAGAGCAGAGAGGGCAGGAAGCCCCAAAACTCAACATCCAGGGAAACCAGTGTCAGTGGCAGGTGCCAAGGGAGGCAGCGCTGGGAACCAAGCCTGGCCTGTCACACACATGGAGGCCTGAGAAGGTTGATCCCATGGAGGATCTGTGCTCTGGAGCTGCTCAGCTGGGAAGCTGCCGGACAAAAGGGGAATGGGCCCAAACTCTGCCAAGCCCAGCCCTGGCCAAGCAGACCCGGAGCCAGTGACAGGAGCCAGAGCTGGGCTGTGTGAGTGCGTGGTACAAGGGCTGAGTGCCAGGGACTGTGGACACAAGGGTTGGGAGGGGATTTGGGCTGGCTCCTGGAGGCAGACTGGCAGTGAAGGTGACCCTGGCCATGGTGTCACCTCCTGGGCTGCATGGGGAATGTCCCAGTGCAGCTATTGGAGTGAGTGGGGGGACCCAGTGCCCACAACTGGGTGCAGTGCAGAGGACCCAATGCAGCAAGGGGGGTGGCCTCAGGCCTGGGCGGGGGTGTCAGGAGGCTGCAGTGTCCCTCACCTGCCTGCCCTCACCTGTGCCAGCTGTCCCAGCTCCCTGTGCAGTACAACCAGACTCTTCTCTGCACCTTTTCCTGTCTCTGCCAGAACCCCTTGGCCAAAATCTCCCTCAGTGGGATCGTCTGGCACCTCCTTCCTTGTAGGCCCTGCTCTAGGGAGGAGCACAAATTGCTTAAAGCTCTTTTCCAACCTCAGCAATTCTTAGAAGCCGTGCCTTCCAGTGACACCGGGATGCAGCAGCTCTCCCAGGCTGCACCAGTTGGGACTAAGGGTGCACTGACCCTGTGTAGCACCCAGAACATTTACATGGAAGGGAATAAACTGAGGTTCCTTTACTCTGGTTTGGCACACAGGAGAAATACTGACTAGATATTATCAAGAGGTCAAAATTACAGAGAACTTCGGTGGCAAAAGATAGAAATTCAAGGAATTTGATCAACCTTTTCCCATGTCTCTGACACCCTGCAGGGTCCCGAGGAGAGCTGCTGGTGCTGGGGTGTGACTGTAAAGCGGAGCAGGAACTGTCCAGTGGGGTCTGTCTGCTGCACACACTGGGAAAGACAGGGCTGGCAATGGAGGGGGATAGGGCTGGGGTGCCTGGCTGGGTGGAGCTGGGATGGGGATGGAAGGGCAGGTGGGGAGCTCTGAGAGCACCAATATTGCTCTTAGTTTCCCTTCCTCCTTTTGCTCTTTTCTTCCTACCCTTCTTCTCCCTCTGTCCCCAGAGAAGCTGTTGCTGCTCCATCCCTGGAAGTGTCCAAGGCATGTTTAAGATGGGACTTGGAGCACCCTGGGATAGTGAAAGGTGTCACTGCCTGTGGCAGGTGGTAGAAGTGGATGGGCTTTAGGTTCTCTTCCCACATGGAATCTCTGAGGACTTAGGGAGACGAGAATGGTACAGGGATACCTTTGAGCCCTTTCTGGTACCTAAAGGAGATCCAAGAGAGATGGAGAGAGACTTCTTAGCAAGGCTGGAGTGCCAGGACATGGTGCATCGCTCCACACTGACCCAAGGCAGGGTTAGATATGTTTCCTGTGATCTTTTTTTCCTGCTTTTCTTGCTCCACTCGAGTGTGGGGCCATCCCGGCTGCCAGGCATTGCCATCCTGGTGGGCCTTGGCATGGTGACATGACGGCCACGCAGGGTGGGACGATGTGATGGCAGCAGGAGTGGCACCAGGAACACTGAGAATGGCACCAGGAACAGCAGGAAGAGTGGGAGTGGCGCCGGGAGCGCTGGTAGCAGCGGGAACATCAGGAGAACCACCATGGAGTACGTGAGCCCTGAGCAGCTCGCTGGCTTCAGCAAGTACAAGGCCGTGAGGGGAGGTACTGAGGGGTGGCCAGGCCTTGGAGGGGTTTGGGAAGGTTGAGGTGCATGGAGGAGGGGAGGTGGCAGCAGGGCCTGGGGTCTGGGGTGGGATCTTTGGAAGGGCTGAAGCAAGATGCGGAATGTGGAGGGAATCTCAAGTTTTGGGGCAGAGGGAGGGGCCACCGTGAAACCCGAGATTTAAAGGGAGCAAGGGGGAATTTGTAGTGGGTTCACGTTGTCATGGGTTAGTACAGTTTAGTTTTTTAGTTATAAAGGAATGTAAAATACTTCTTCAGGTCAGGACCTGGGAATTGCTTTGGAAGAGACAGAGACCTGTCAGAGAGTTAGTTAGAATATTGACATCTATTCTGACCACTGAAATTGTTAGCTGCGACTTTGGGAAGTACCATATAAAACTTTGTGATTTCTTGTAGGTGGGTCCTTTTCCTTCTTCCTTTGGCTAGAGAGACACAGGTAACATTAAGCTGGGCTTGCTGCTCCCCCCTTTTTAGGGGGGGAAGCTGGCCTGAGGCCTGGCCGGATTCCATCGGCTCCTGGGTGAAGGGGGAGAAGGAGAGGTTGCTGTTTTGTGGCGGCTGCTTTCTTCAAGTTTCTTTAGAGCAGAGAGGGATCTCTGCTGGGCCCCTGATGGGAGCTATGAGCACTGTTTAGGCAGGGGCCACCCCTATTTCCACTGAGGGGTGGGCTGAGAAGGCATTTATGATCTTGCCTGAGTTTTTTTTTCTGGACTGCCTGAGTGCTCCAATCTCTGATGTTTCTGCGTGAGTTTTTCCTTATCAGAGCGGCCTTGAAGATCTAACACTACGAGCTACAGAGAGTGAGAGACAAAAACTACAAACAGATTTAAGTCTTTCCTAGCAACATGAAGCTTCCAGAGCTTGGCCCTTCTCTGACAGAGTAAGGAAAGACAGAGTAAACATAAAGAACAACAGCATGAAGTCAGTAGCAAGAGTGAAAAGACTATTAAGACCGAGGGTTTTAGAGTTATTTGTTCTATTCTTAGTTGAGCCATGGAAATGAACTCTATATTTAGGTCATTCCTGTAAATCATGGGAAAGATATGCATTTGGGGAGATGATTGTTTTTCATGTAGATTTAAGCAAAGGTGTTTGTGATGAACTAAGTAATATCCTATAAGATGCTTGAACAGAGATAAAGATGAGAAGCCCCCTGCACCAGTGAAGAAGTGAGAAGATATCTCTGTACCTTGAAGTGAAGAATCCTTTGCTTTGGAGTTAATCATCTTTAAAAGTGACACCGCAGGATGCAAAAGCCTAAGACCCTTGACCCATAAGCAGCTTGGGAACCTGCTCCTGGGAGGGTCACAAAGGCAGGTTTCTCCAGGCAGTTGTTTTTGTGACAGTGTAAAACCCACAAGAGAACTCTTCTAAGCTGTCAGTGGGATCCATGACTCAAAAGGATACTCTTCCCCTACTGAATTGACGAAACATTATCAGATAATGAAACTGACTGAAAATTACAAGTTTTGTCTCTTTATGTTGTTTTGTAAGAAAGTGAAGAGTTTGTAAGGGGAGGGTAAAGTTTTTGAAGTTTCATTCCATTTTAGTTTTTTTTCCAGCTTTCTGTTTTTCTATTCTTTTAGTGTAAGTTAAACTATTTGTTAATTTTAAAGTTAAGCCTGCTTTGTTTTTCTCCTAGTCTCTCTCTCACAAAAAAGAGTAAGTACCAAGACCAAAATTTAGTGTCATAGTTTTAATTTTAAACTAGGCAGAAACACTACTCAATGTAGTGGTTTTACGTTTACTAAATTTTGGTCTTGGTACTTACTCTTTTTTGTGAGAGAGAGAGTAGGAGAAAAACAAAGCAGGCTCAGCCTCAAAATTAACAAGTAGTTTTATTAACATACACTAAAAGAATAGAAAAAAGAAAGTTGTGAAAAAAAACCCCAAACTAAAACAGAATGAAACTTCAAAAACACTCTTCCCTCCCCTTACAAACTCTTCACTTTCTTACAAAACAACATAAAGAGACAAAACTTGTAATTTTCAGTCAGTTTCACTATCTGACAATAGTCTTTCATCAATTCAAAAGGGGAAGAGTATCTTTTAGAGTCATGGGTCCCACTGACAACTTAGAAGAGTTCTCTTGTGGGTTTTAAACGGTCACAAAAACAACTGCCTGGAGAAACCTGCCTTTGTGACCCTCCCAGGAGCAGTTTCCCAAGCTGCTTATGGGTCATGGGTCTTAGACTTTTGCATCCTGGGGTGTCACTTTTTAAAGATGAATAACTCTAAAGCAAAGGATTCTTCACCTCAAGGTACAGAGACATCTTCTTACTTCTTCACCGGCACAGAGGGCTTCTCATCTTTATCTCTGTTCAAGCATCTTATAGGATTAATATTACTTCGTCAATCAGAAACACTTTTGCTCAAATCCACACACCAATTAAAACAATTATATCCCCAAATGCACATCTTTCCCATGATTTAAAGGAATGATCTAAATGTAGAGTTCATTTCCATGGCTCAAGTAAGAATCGAACAACTAACTCTAAAACCCTCTGTCCCAATAGTCTTTTCACTCTTGATCACCTGACGTCATCCTGTTGATCTTCATGTTCATTCTGTCCTTTCTTACTCTCTCAGAGAAGGGCTAAGTGAGTCATTGAAAACTGATATAGTCACGGACAAAGACCCTCTAACTGATTAAAGTTAGAAAGTGGTATGTTTATTCACCGGCGGGCGGCATGGGAGTCATCTCCGAAAGGCGTGGCCGCCCCGAACAAGGCTCTTTGCTCTCTATTTATTCTCCAAGATCTTACATACAATACATATGCATAACCCCAGCACCTCCCATCCCCGCTCTGTATTAAAATGAGGCTATTAGTACTTCACGCGTGCGCAGTTCTTCTCTTGAATTGGGTCGGTGGTCTCAAATTGGGCCAGTGGTCTCAAAGGATGAAGTCAGGAGAGTCTTCATCAGGTCTCTGTGACCCTCTGGCACTGTCCAAGGTCCCCTGCTTCGTGATTGATGGATACCAAGACCAGGTGCTGGCCATTGTTCTTACTGGTTTCAATCTGTTCTTATGACGGTTCACTTACTCCACTTTTTCTATAAACAAGCTCATAATATAATAGTTAGCTCTATCTTGGGCATCTAATAATCATTAACCTACCATTTACTAATCTAACTTACATCTTGATCAATATAAATTGCTTCTAACCCTTAGCTAAAATCTTAACTCTTTAAAGTCATGTCTCATAAACTCTGGAAGCTTCATGTTCTAAGAAAGAGTTAAATCTGCTCAGAGTCTTTGTCTCTCTCTCTGTGGCTTGTGGTGTTAGATGTTCAAGGCCTTGCTGGTGAGGGGAGAAGAACTCACACAGAAACATCAGAGATCAGAGCACCTGAGCAGTCAGGAATCACAAAGAGACCAGGCAGGATCTTAAATGCCTTCTCAGCCCACTCCTTGGTGATAATCGTGGTGGCTTCGGCCCAAATGGTGCCCATAGCTCTTATCAGGGGCCCAGCAGAGATCTCTCCCTGCTCCAGAGAAGTCTAAAGAAAGTAGCTGCTGCAAAACAGCAACCTCTCCTTCCCCGCCTCTTCACCCGGGAGCCGATGGAATCCGGCCAGGCCTCAGGCCAGCTCCCCCCCAAAAGGCAGGAGCAGCAGGCCCAGCTCGATGTTACCTCTCTCTCTTGGGCCAAAGGAAAGAAGAAAAAGGACCCACCTACAGGAAATTCATGGGGTTTTATATGGCACTTCCCAAAGTCGCAGCTAGTAATTTTCAGTGGTTAGAACAGATGCCAATATTCCAACTTAACTCTCTGATAGGTCCCTGTCTCTTCCGAAGCAATTCCCAGGTCCTGACCTAGAGAATTATTCTACATTCGTCTATAACCAAAAAACCAAACTGTACTAACCCATGACAGGATTGAATCAATATTACAGAAAAAAGGGTTCAGGTTAAATCTTTGAAATTAAAAGTGAATTGATAATACATAAAGCTATTGCAAATACAATAATAACACTCCGCTACAAATGTCCAATTTCTAAGTATGGAAAAGTAAATGCATGTTTTGTCAAGGAACAGACACCTAGATCACATTGCTAATGATACTTCCTTAATGAACGAATATATGTAAAGATTGGGTTGAAGGTTCATCTAGAGATCAACTTTGGCTCAGGGCCTGTTGTTCTGGCCTCAGTCAGGGCCTGTTCCTCCGGCCTTAGTACTTCAGAAGGGCCACACAGGGATCCTGGGAGAGGCAGGACTGAAAGCTTTACTGAAATGCAAAAAGCTCACGTTAACTGGCTGCCCTTGATCAGCTCTGAGAGTTAATGTGTTATAAAAGGAAATTCAGTGTCACAAGAAGGACTTTTTCCTCCTGAGCCTGTACTGGTTGTGACCCATGACTGACTTGTCCTTCAGGGATTTTTCGGTCAAAAGTGACCAACACTGATGGACCCCAGCACCTTTTAGACCTGTTTCCCATGGGCTCTGTGTGACTTGCCCCTGAGCAGCCTGAACTCTGCTTGTACCACGGCCAGGGCTGAAGGTTTTCTGGCACTTTTCCTGCCGTCACCAGAGATTTTAAGATCAGTGTCTCCGTGGTGGCTGTGGCCCAGATGGCCACCAATGGGCACTTGGCTGATGAGACCCTCTGTGCTAATGAGCAGCAGGTCACAGAGGGCACCTCTCCAAGTGGGCTCCTGTAATGGTTTCACGTTCACTAAATTTTGGTCTTGGTACTTACTCTTTCTGTGGGAGAGAGACTAGGAGGAAAACAAAGCAGGCTCAGCCTTAAAATTAACAAATAGTTTTATTAACATACACTAAAAGAATAGAGAAAAAGAAAGTTGGGAAAAAAGCCCTAAAACAGAATGAAACTTCAAAAACACTCTTCCCTCCCTTTACAAACTTACAAAACAACATAAAGAGACAAAACTTGTAATTTTCAGTCAGTTTCACTATCTGACAATAGTCTTTCATCAATTCAAAAGGGGAAGAGTATCTTTTAGAGTCATGGGTCCCACTGACAACTTAAAACAGTTCTCTTGTGGGTTTTAAACGGTCACAAAAACAACTGCCTGGAGAAAGCTGACTTTGTGATCACACCGAGGAGCAGTTTCCCAAGCTGCTTATGGGTCATGGGTCTTAGACTTTTGCATCCTGGGGTGTCACTTTTTAAAGATTAATAACTCCAAAGCAAAGGATTCTTCACCTCAAGGTACAGAGATATCTTCTTACTTCTTCACTGGTGCAGGGGGCTTCTCATTTTTATTTCTATTCAAGCATCTTATAGGATATTACTTAGTTCATCACAAACACTTTTGCTCAAATCCACATGCAAATTAAAACAATCATCTCCCAAAATGCATATCTTTCCCATGATTTAATGGAATGATCTAAATATAGAGTTAATTTTCATGGCTCAAGTAAGACTAGAAGAACTAACTCTAAAACCCTCTGTCCCAATCGTCTTTTCACTCTTGCTCTACTGACTTCATGCTGTTGTTCTTTATGTTTACTCTGTCTTTCCTTACTCTGTCAGAGAAGGGCTAAGCTCTGGAAGCTTCATGTTGCTAAGAAAGAGTTAAATCTGCTCGGAGTATTTGTCTCTCTCTCTGTGGCTCCTAGTGTTAGATGTTCAAGGCTGTGCTAGTGAGGGGAGAAGAACTCACACAGAAACATCAGAGATCAGAGCACCTGAGCAGTCAGGAATCACAGAAAGACCCGGCAGGATCATAAATGCCTTCTCAGCCCACCCCTCAGTGGAAATAGGGGTGCCTTCGGCCCAAATGGTGCCCATAGCTCTTATCAGGGGCCCAGCAGAGATGTCTCCCTGCTCCAGAGGAGTCTGAAGAAAGTAGCTGCTGCAAAACAGCAACCTCTCCTTCCCCCCTTCACCCGGGAGCCGATGGAATCCGGCCAGGCCTCAGGCCAGCTCCCCCCCAAAAGGCAGGAGCAGCAGGCCCAGCTCGATGTTACCTGTCTCTCTCTTGGGCCAAAGGAAGAAGAA
Organism: Progne subis subis; assembly: GCA_022316685.1. Lineage (NCBI taxonomy): Eukaryota > Metazoa > Chordata > Aves > Passeriformes > Hirundinidae > Progne > Progne subis. Next base: position 13,055 of record JAKJHU010001163.1, read on the forward strand.
AAAGGACCCACCTACAGGAAATTCACGGGATTTTATGTGGTACTTCCCAAAGTCGCAGCTAATAATTTTCAGTGGTTAGAACAGATGCCAATATTCCAACTAACTCTCTGATAGGTCCCTGTCTCTTTCAAAGCAATTCCCAGGTCCTGACCTGGAGAATTAGTCTACTTTCTTCTGTAACCAAAAAACTAAACTGTACTGACCCATGACAGGACTAAATTAGTATTACAGAAAAAATCGTTCAGTCTAAATTTTTTAAATTAAAAGTCAATTGATAAGACATAAAGCTATTGCAAATACAGTAATAACACTCTGCTACAAATGTCCAATTTCTAAATATAGAAAAGTAAATTCATGTTTTGTCAAGGAACAGACACATAGATCATATTGCTAATGATACTTCCTTAATGAATGAATATATGTAAAGATTGGGTTGAAGGTTCATCTAGAGGTCAACTTTGGCTCAGGGCCTGTTGTTCTGGCCTCAGTCAGGGCCTGTTCCTCCGGCCTTAGTGTTCTGGAAAAAAGGAGAGAGTCAGAGACTTGCTGTGTTTTAATGTTTCTTTATTATCAAACTTGGCCTTGGGGGAGAGCTTTCTTGCTGCGTTGGCAACGCGGAGGAGGAGGTACACACAGCTTCGCTTCACAGCAAAGCTGGGGACTCCCACCCTCCCTCACGGGCTTTTTCCCCTTGCCGGGGAGTCCGTTTCGTGTCGCTGATCAGGGGTCATCCAGCGATGGGGGACTCCTTCTCAGGTCACGGTGACTAAATAAAGCTGCTTCAGCAGACCCCCGTACTTCTTGCACTAGTCTAAAATGCAACTACAGTCCTGGATTTTACTTTGGTTCCCTGCTTTTCAGAGTCTCTTGTTCTTGAGTTGTTCCCAGAATTCTAGTGTTCTTTTTATTTGCATATTCAGACACTATCCGGCGAATGCGAGCAGAGATACAGGTAATAAGGTGAATTCTTAATTAACAAACAAGTAAATAAGGTGATAAATCAGTATTAAAACAGGAATAAGGCAAATTCTTTATACAGAACTAGCATTAACAATCTTAATGGAATTACTTAACAAGTAAGTAACTAAAACATAGATTATTTGAATAGTATTTATTTATAACACTAACCCATGACAGAACTGTAGGGCGGTCTGAGTTTTGGGAGGTGTCATGGGTTAGTACAGTTTAGTTTTTAGTTATAAAAGAATGTAAAATAATTCTCCAGGTCAAGACATAGGAATTGCTTTAGAAGAGACAGAGACCTATCAGAGAGTTAGTTAGAATATTGACATCTATTCTGACCACTGAAATTGTTAGTTGCGACTTTGGGAAGTACCATATAAAACTCTTTAATTTCCTGTAGGTGGGGTCTTTTCCTTCTTCCTTTGGCCAGAGAGAGACAGGTAACATCGAGCTGGGCTTGCTGCTCCCCCCTTTTTGGGGGGGGGGAAGCTGGCCTGAGGCCTGGCTAGATTCCATCGGCTCCCAGGTGAAGGGGGAGGAAGGGGAAGTTGCTGTTTTTGACAGCTGCTTTCTTCAGATTTCTTTAGAAAGGGGAGAGATCTCTGCTAAGCCCCTAGAGGGGCTATTTGGGCTGAAGCCACTCTGATTTGCACCGAAGGGTGGGCTGAGAAGGCATTTATGATCCTGCCTGGTTTCTGTGATTTCAGACTGCTTGGGTGCTCCAATCTCTCATGTTTCTGTGAGTTCTTCCTCCTTCATCAGCTCGGCCTTGAAACATCTAACACCAAGAGCCACAGAAGGGAAAACAAAGACTCTGAGCAGATTTAACTCTTTCTTAGCAGCATGAAGGTTCCAGAGCTCAGCCCTTCTCTGAGAGAGTAAGAAAAGACAGAGTGAACATAAAGAACAGCAAGATGAAGTCAGTAAAGCAAGAGTAAAAAGACTATTAAGACAGAAGGTTGAAGAGTTAGTTGTTCTATTCTTACTTGAGCCATGGAAATGAATTCTATATTTAGGTCATTCCTTTAAATCATAGGAGAGATATGCATTTGGGGAGATGATTGTTTTAATTTGTGTGTAGATTTAAGCAAAAGTGTTTGTGATATCTCTGTACCTTGAAGTGAAAAATCTTTTGCTTTGGAGTTATTTATCTTTAAAAAGTGACACCCCAGGATGCAAAAGTCTAAAACCCATGACCCATAAGCAGCTTGGGAACCTGCTCCTGGGAGGGTCACAAAGTCAGCTTTCTCCAGGCAGTTGTTTTTGTGACAGTGTAAAACCCACAAGAGAACTGTTTTAAGTTGTCAGTGGGATCCATGACTCAAAAGGATACTCTTCCCCTAATGAATTGATAAAAGACTATTATCAGATAGTGAAACTGACTGAAAATTACAAGTTTTGTCTCTTTATGTTGTTTTGTAAGAAAGTAAACAGTTTGTAAAGAAAGGGAAAAGTTTTTGAAGTTTCATTCCATTTTAGTTTTTTTCCAACTTTCTGTTTTTCTATTCTTTTAGTGTAAGTTAATAAACTATTTGTTAATTTTAAAGTTAAGCCTGCTTTGTTTTTCTCCTAGTCTCTCTCTCACAAAAAAAGTAAGTACCAAAACCAAAATTTAGTAAACATAAAACTACTACACTGAGTAGTGTTTCTGCCTAATTTAAAATTAAGACTATGACAGGAGGGTCTGCAGTGAGATCTGAGAGTTATAGATGGGTAATATGATGATTGGCTCTCCCAAATCAGGGACGAATATTGTGTGCATGGTAAAAGAAGTCTTGTTGATGTGTGATTATGTTATTGTAGTTTGTCGTTGGGACACCCTCTGTTCTCCCCATGGCCCCTTTCCCCCCCCGTATTGTTTCCACCGCACAGCCGTGGTTGTCAGAGTTGTCAGGGACATGTGGAGGGAGGGTGTGTACATGTGCCCCTTGCATGGAGCAGTTGGGAATGGGGGAACACCTCATCTCCAATCGAGTTGCAAGAGGGTCTCCACCAACGGAGGGCAAAGAAGAGTTGACTGGCAGAATTTGGGAGGAGCCAGGGTTGGCTGATGCAACACCAGGGGTATACAACACAGAGCAGCCCTTTTGTGGATGAGCCTCTGGCAGGCAGCCATGCTCCCACCGCTGTCCCTCTTTCCTTTTTTAGTCCTTTGTTGTGTTTGTTAAGGTTTAATAAACCCATACAATTTTAAAGTGAGCGGTTGTTTCTCACATGAAGTTTTGGGCTAGGGAGGTTTGCAGCGATGTGCGGGGTTTTGGAGGACTGCAGTGAGATGCCAAACCTGGGTTTGGAATGGGTGGGAGGTGCAGTGAGCCCCAGGGTTTGGGGGGCTTGCACTGACACAGGGGTTTAGGAACAGGGGGTTGGTGCTGCAGTGAGACCTGGGATGGCAGCGAGGGGCTGCAGTGGAACCTGGAGTTTGAGGATGAGGAGTTGCAGGGAAACCTGGGTTTTGGGGTGAGGCATCAGTGAGATATCGGGGTTTCAGGGTGTAATGGTTCTAGTTTAAACTGGGTGGAAACACTAATTATGTTGTGGTTTTATGCCTGCCAATTTTGATTTTGTTTCCTGGCCAATGCACCATTTATGTAGTGGTTTTAACGTTTACTAGAATTATTTATTATTTTTTTCTACTGTGAGATATGATTAGGAGAGAAGCAAAGCAGGCTCAAACTTAAGGGGTATAAAGACATTTATTAACACACACTAGAAAAACCCCAAGAATCAAATTAACCTTCAAAATACCCTTCCCTTCCAAACTGTTAACTTTCTTAAGAACAATGTAAAGAGGCAAATCTTACAACTCCAGGTCAGTACTACTTATAGAATAGTCTTTCATTCAGTTCTCTGAGAGAGAGAAGTTTTCCCTTCTTTGTTCTTCACAGGAAAAAGTCTGCTTGTGGCTTTCATTTCTCACAAAAGCAGCCTGCTCAGGAACGTCTGCAGTTGTGGACCTCCTATATCATGCAGCCTTTCCTGTAACTACAAATGGGCCGTAGACTTATACATACTGGGGTGTCCCATTTTAAAGATGCACAAGTCAAAGGCAACGGATTTTTCATCTCAAAGCACAGAGATATTTTCTCAATTCTTCACTAGCGCAGAGGGCTTCTTCTCATCTTTCTCTGTTCAAACATAAGATCACTAAATTACAGCTTCTCGTTTAATATTCACTCAGTAAATCACAAATACCTTTGCTCAAAAGAAATCCACAAATCATCTCCCCAATTCATATTGTCCACGATATAAAGGAATACCTTAGCATGTTCATATTACAACCCGTAGGAAATTTCAGCCTAGAACTAAAGCAACTTGTCATCTCTTCCACCTTAGAGGTCACTCTTCCTTCACTGACGTAGATATCTTCATATTCTCCTTACATACCTCCAATTTGGCCTCTTCTCTCTTCCTTTGAGAAGGGTTAGAACTTTAAAAGCTTCATTTGTGTCAGGAGAGAGCTAAATTTGCTCAGGCCTGCCGTGGTTATGATCTCTGCTGACCTGCAGGGCTGTAGAGACGAAAAGCCCTGTGGATGGGGGAGGCTGGTGGATGTTTTCCCTTCCACCCCTCGGTCTCATTTAGGGTGGCTCAGCTCAGAGTTATGAAGCTGCAGGCTTTCTTTCTATGCAGCCAGATGCTCCCAAGCCTGGCCATGGCTTGGCCCCTTCCGCTGTGGCCCCGGGCGCGTGGCCAGCACTGCCGAGCTGCAGCCTCCCCTCTGAGCTGCAGCCTCCCCTCTCTCCCGCCTGCAGCTGGGGGAAAGGGGTCTCAGCCTGGGGAAAGGGGGCTCAGCTAGGAGAAAAGGGGCTCAGCTGGGAGAAAGGGGGCTCAGCCAGGAGAAAGGGGACTCAGCCTGGGGAAAGGGGAATCAGCTGGGAGAAAGGGGGCTCAGCCAGGAGAAAGGGGACTCAGCCTGGGGAAAGGGGACTAAGCCTGGGGAAAGGGGAATCAGCTGGGAGAAAGGGGGCTCAGCCTGGGGGAAAGGGGGCTCAGCCTGGGGAAAGGGGGCTCAGCTGGGGGAAAGGGGGCTCAGCTGGGAGAAAGGGGGCTCAGCCAGGAGAAAGGGGGCTCAGCCGGGGGAAAGGGGGCTCAGCCAGGGGAAAGGGGGCTCAGCCGGGGGAAAGGGGGCTCAGCTGGCCTGGGGTGCTCCCCGTGAGTGCAGCGGCTCCCAGAGGACTGGCCAGGCCTGGCCCTGGGACAACAACAGCCTATAATGTTACCTCGTGGCTGGCTCAGAAGAAAATGAGAGGTCCCCACAGTCCCTGGTCTGATTTTACTCTTGTGTGACCCAGAGGCGTATCCCCATATTTAATTGGCTACTCTGGCCATCAGTCTTGAAAGCCATTCAACAACTGGCTTTTGCTTACTATCTTTGCTAAACTAACACACAGGGTATGGGGAGCTCTGCAGTAAGATGCCGGTTTGGGGGTGATTGCAGGGAAACACAGGGTTTGGGGGTGGCTACAGTGAGACCCGAGGTTTGTGGCTGGGGGGCTGCAGAGACACCCGGGGTTTTGTGGCAGAGGAATTGCAGTGAGTGAGAGGCAGGATTTGAGGGTTCAGCAAGGACCAGTGTGGTGAAAGTGGGACTGTGTGTGACATGGAACGCCCCCTTGCTGGAATGATCAGGGTGTGACTGGAAGCTTCTTCTCCTCTTGGGCTGGTGTCCAGGGAGGCAGTGATGACCTGTCCCTGCATACAGTGAGCTCTGGGGCTGTCCCCCCAATGAAGGGACTGCAGAGAGGGCTGTGGGTTTCCTGGGAGCAGGGCTGGCCCAGGAACTGTCTCCGTGGAGCTCAGGACTGTGGTGCTCCTGCCCTGTGAGTGCTCTGTGCAGTCACACCCATGGAACCCACATCGCTCCCATCTCCTTGTGCCAAGCTGTGTCTTGTTCAAAGTGCTGGGAACCTTGGAAAGAAGCACTGGAAGTGCCAACAGGCTCTGCTCTGGCATTTAAACCTCTGGGGTCTGATTTTGGGCCAAAGTGGGTGACATCCTTAACACGGGGGAATGCTGGATCCTGTGTTTGTGTGGAGAGGAGGGTGTTTTCCATATTTCTTTTTTCTCCCACACTAGCAGTGAAGTAGAAAGGCTTCACCTCACGTTCTTTTGCTTTGCTCCTGTTGTGGAACCCATCATGTGGGCCCGCGTTCTGTAAAGGTTTTGGCTTCTTTGCTTCTCTGCCAAGGTCAGGATGAAAAATACTCGAGAAACGCCAAGCTCAGGTTTGGACTTGGAATGTTTATTATGTCTTATTGTTTTACAGTATTTACAGGCTCACGCACCGTGAGCTCTTAGAAAATGAAGGTAAAATGGAATGCTTTTAACTCTTTCCAAGGTTATTTAAGTGATAATGCCCCAATAACGAGATAACACCTATATTATTTATACTTTTGACCCAATAATGACCATCTAAGGCCTGCAATGTGGACCTTTGTCACCCAGTTACAGAAAACCACGCAAACCCATGAAGAAGAAGGAAGAAGGTGGTGAAGAAGGACTTAGACAACACCCCAAATCCTCCCTCTTGACTCACACATATCACTATACACCAAAACTGCAAATTCTAAGTTTCTAGGATTCTGTGAAAAACGCCAATCACTTGCTTTAAAATTTTAAAAGTTTAATAGTAAATAAAATGGTTATAAAAATCGAATTAGAATAATAAAAAAATTGAACAATTAGGGTCAGGACAATACAAGACAATAAAAACAAAGTTACAGACGACTGGGTGCCTTCTTGAGCAAAAAAGCTCTGAAGAAGGACCCCTGTTAACAAAGGATTATCTCTTAAAAGCAATAGCCTGATGAATATTCATACATTTCATACATGATGCATAAATTCTATTCAAACAAAGAATTCTCTCTGGTTAGTGTCACTTTTTTTCCTTTAATCTCTATGGCGTCTTCAGGGCTGAGCAAGGCAGGAGAAGTTGGTCTCTTCTGATAAGGAAGGAGTAAACTCTTTTTCTCTGAAAGATTTACGTTTTCCTGTGGTTGGTATATAAAAACTACATTTTAACTACAAAACTACAATTACCCTACTATCAAAATATTAATACAACATTACAAATCAATGCAACATAATACATAGAGTAAATATCTTGCGTAGAGCCATATAATATGCACTTTTCACATGGAAGATGGATTTCTGCATAAATATATCTATAACAATGCTGCTGTGCTCCCCCTGCTCCTTTTCCTGATGGAGCACCAGCCCCAGGAAGGGCTGAGAGCCTCACGTGGCCTCCAGGTACCAGCACAGCAGTTCAGGGTCAAATACCTGTGCAAAGAGCTGAGAGTGTCCTGTGAGGCAATTAAAACCACGCCTGGTGAGGAAATAGGACTGTAATTCAAATCAACTGACTCCGAAAGAATGGTTTCACTTTCACATTCAGCTGCAGTAAAAGCCTGATTTACAGGAATTACCCCCGCTGCCCCGCTGCCCCGCTGATTAAAGGTGAAGCCGCAGCCAGTTAAGAGCCAGGGCTGTGCTGGGCTTGTCCCGTCCCAGGAGCTGCGGGGCACGGAGGGAGAAGGTAGGGCCCTGGGGATGAGCTGTGGGGCCGGCAGCAGCAGGGAGCGGGATCTTGTCGGGCTCCTGCCTCCTGTTGCCGGTGTTTTGCCAGGGCTGGGGAGATGGCAGGGCAGGAGAAGAGGGCTCTGAGGGCAGCGGGCGGGCGCTGCCTGCTCCTCCGTGGGCTGCAGGAAGCCGCCTTTGCTGGCAGCCGCTTCGGGGGAGCTCGGGGGAGCCGTGTGCGCTGCGGGGCTGAGCTGGGAGCGGGGGCCGGGCTCAGAGGTGGGGCCGGATGGCTGCGCTCCACTGCAGGCAGGAGCCATGGGACTGATGCTGGGGCGGTTCCTGGCCCCGCGCCGCTCCTTCGGGAGCAGGGCAGCTCCGTGGTGATGAGGGGCAGGCACGGCACATCGTGCTCTGTCCCCAAGCCCAGGGCGTCAGTTCTTCCTCTCCCTCCCCATGCAGGGAGCGTGGGATTCTCCTCTCTCATAGTCTAAGCGTCACCACCCAGAGCGCCCTGGTCCCTGGACAGCCCCACAAAGGTAGCAGTGTTCCCAGAGCCCCTTTCCCTGGGGTAGGGATGGGGGAAAACACTCTCGGGGTGCTGTTCCTGTGAAAGGGGGTGCAGTCATTCCCATGGCACATCCTGCTGCCAAGCCTTGCTGCTTCCCTCGTTTGCTTCCAAGCAGGAACTCTATTCTGGGAAAAAAGAGAGAGTGAGAGACTTGCTCTTTTGTATGTTTCTTTATTATCAAGCTTGGCCTTGGGGGAGAGCTTGCTTGCTCCCTTGGCAACGTGGAGGAGGAGGTACACGCAGCTTCGCTTCACAGGAAAGCTGGGGACTCCCACCCCCCCTCATGGGCTTTTTCCCTTTGCCAGGGAGTCCGTTTCGCTTTGCTGATCAGGGGTCGTCCAGTGATGGGGGACTCCTTCTCAGGTCACGGCGACTAAATAAAGCTGCTTTGGCAGACCCCTGTACTTCTTGCACTACTCTAAAGTGCGATTACAGTCCTGGATTTTACTTTGGTTCCCTGCTTTTTAGAGTCTGTTGTTCTTGAGTTGTTCCCAGAATTCTAGTGTTCTTTTTATTTGCATATTCAGACACTATCCGGCGAATGCGAGCAGAGATACAGGTAATAAGGCGAATTCCTAATTAACTAACAAGTAAATAAGGTGATAAATCAGTATTAAAACAGGAATAAGGCAAATTCTTTATACAGAACTAGCATTAACAATCTTAATGGAATTACTTAACAATTAAGTAACTAAAACATAGATTATTTGAATAGAATTTATTTATAACAAACTCAATCCCGAGTGATGCCCTGAATGTGCTTAGTGCCTCTCTGCGGGCACTGACACAGTCACATGGGGCTTTTTCCCTATTCCTGCAGCAATGGGAAGCCGTGCAGGGACTGCCAGGGGTGCCTGGGGGCAGGTTCATGGTGTGGCAGGGCTGGAGTTATTGTTGCCCAGGACAGGCCCCTGACTCCTGAGAGTAAACCAGCTCTGGCAGTCCTCAAGTAGGAGAGAATTTGGAAGAGGACAGGGCTGGGACAAGTGTTTCAAGTGGACAAGCTCCAGCAGTGACCCTGAGCCAGCAGTTCCCTTCCTGAGCAGCAGTGCCACCCTGAGGCTCTGCTGCCCAGAGAGCAGCTGGACATGTTCCTGCTGGGGGCCCAAAGTCCCTCCTGTGCTCTGCCAGCATGCCCAGCTTTCCTCTGCTGCTGAACTGCCCTTATCTCGAACCAGGGGCTTTTCCTGCTTCTGCTTTCCCCACTGGGGAAGAAGGGTTCTCCTCCAGTGCTCCCTGGAATGAATCCTCACTGCTCATGCATTGCCTTCTCCTGACTCTGCTCTTCTCTATTAGAATGTTGGGTCTTTCCTTCCTGATACTCTTCCTCCTGAGTTCTCAAGGGGTCCCATCTTCTGCTCCGTACCCTGCCATGTGCCCCATGGCACTGGCACCGCTGCTGTGCTGTGTCCCCTGAGCTGGGGCCCTCAGCTGCTGTGTCTGCTGGGAAGCCAAGACTGGAGGCAGTGGGAGCATCTGCTCTGGGGTGGGTAAGGGCAATGAGAGCCCAAAGCTGTAGATAAGGCTGCACTCCACCGGGATGGTTTGGATGGATGTAGACGAGAGATCTCTGAAGTCGGGTTTTTAGAAGATATGGTTTGTTATAAAGGGTGTGGGGCCTTGCTTGGAGTTGCCACGCGCAACTCGTGGTAGGCCTTAGGGAGTGAGGGAAGGGAGAGGTACAGAGTGTGGGAAGGGAGAGTTAGGGAGAGGAAATTCCAAGAGGACGGTCCCAGGGAAAAGGTGCCAAGAGAGAGAGCGTCCAGCCCCTTGGGAACCCCTTATCAGGGGGCTTCAAGGTGGGCTGGAACAAGACTTGGGCCAATGGGGTTAGAGATACCTGATACTTCAGGGGAGGGTTGCAGATGTGGGATGAACTATACATTGGGGGTGAGACAGATTCCATTTGACCTTTGGACCTATCTGTAGGTAAGGGACATTGTTTAATCAAGGGAGGAATTACCTTCAGCTGGCCATATAATTGTTTTCCAGACCTTCACTAACTAGGACATCTCAGACATCGAAACTTGCTTTCAATTCTATCTGACTTATAGGTTTCATATTCTCAAAATTGAAGCAGTCATATTTATAAGGTTTTCTAGTTTCATCCTCCCCAACACAAAGCCCTTGCACAGATTACTCAAATCTGCAGGAATTCCTGAGAGAAAGCTGCCCCTGAAGGCTCTGGAAGGGTGCAGGAGCCCTCGGATCTATACCTGAGTCCAAGCCCCTGAGATTGATACCTGCTCTGGTAAGGGTGCTGTGGCCTTGGTGGGATGGATGCTGAATGCTCAGAAAGATTTTTTGCAAGGAATAAATCTCTGGAGTATCTAAGTGAACTGAGATTGTGAAAATTTTCAGGGTTTGTGTGACAGTGTCAAAACCACCAAATGTTTCAAGACATGTATTCAGTGAAAGCGCCAGCTCTGCTAGCGTGAGAATCATGGAATGGCCTGAGTTGGAAGGGACACACCAGGGTCCTGGGAGAGGCAGGATCAAAAGCTTTACTGAAATCCAAAAATCTCAGATTACCTGCCTGTCCTTGATCAAATCCATGGGTTAATGTGTTGTGGAAAGAAATCTGAGGTGACGAGCTGGACTTTCCCTCTTGAGTCCATAGTAACTGTGACCCATGACTGCCTTGTCCTTCAAGGCTTTTCCAATAAAAAGTGTCCAGTAGTGATTGACAAGTATTACTCTAAAAGACAGGTGTCTTCCAAGGAAGGTGGGAACCTTCCTGGAATGGAGAATATGCCCCCCTTCTATCATATTATTATAACTCTGAGATGATGGAGCATTCAGGCAAAGATACAGGAAAAAGGAATAACAGCTATTTCCTAGAGTACATCTATATACCAGGAGAAACAAACACCAGCAGCAGCAGAACAACTAAAGCCAGAAACCCAATCCCAGCCTTGTCTCAGCAGTCAGGCATTGCCCCTTCGGTGCAGTTCCGGGCACAGCCAGCAGGGGCGCTGGTGGCTCCTGTCCGGGCAGGGCTGGTGCGATGAGTCCCCCGGGTGTGCAGGGGGCGCTGTGGCACAAACTCAGCCGCCTCTGGGCCGGCAGTGGCGGTGTGGGGACAGGGGAGAGGAGAGTTGGCTTCCCCTGCACAGCCCGCGGGGAGCAGCCGCTCTCAGCGCCACTGCAGAGCCGGGGCGGGGAACGCAAGTGGAGCAAAAAACCTGAAGCAGTGGCACAAGCAGAGAGGGCTGGGCTGGGGGTCGCTCCTTTGCACAGTGTGAGAAACAAGGTTCACTCTTTAAAATTTTAAAAAATTAATTAGGGATAAAAGAGACAGTATCCAGCACTGGGGTGTCTGGCAAACTGCGAGAAAGCACACCGTTAACTATAAAAACTCTTGTATAGTTTTGTTTGAATGCATGCCCCCCTGGGTTCCCCAGGGACAGAGAAAAATGCAGGGGTTGAATTTAAGCCTTTAGAGAAATTAAAATACATTAAGCCACTTTAACATGAAGTAGAAGTTTAAGGTTTGGTTTTAAGTAAATATACTCTAAGTACCTTAAGAAGCTGTCAGCCAGCACAAGGCCCAGAGACCTGAGGCCTGGTGACTTAGCTTTAGACATATCAAAAATAAAGTAGAACATTGCTGACAGTTCTAGATAGAATAGGTACAACTTTTATGTGAATGAGATAGAACTTTATACGTTAATAGATTTACCATATGCGTAGGTTTTGATACTGGAAAAAAATAATAGAGAGTCAGAGACTTGCTGGTTTTGTATGTTTCTTTATTATCAAGCTTGGCCTTGGGGAAGAGCTTGCTTGCTCCCTTGGCAACGTGGAGGAGGAGGTACACACAGCTTCGCTTCACAGCAAAGCTGGGGACTCCCACCCCCCCTCACGGGCTTTTTCCCTTGCCGGGGAGTCCGTTTCACGTCGCTGATCAGGGGTCGTCCAGTGATGGGGGACTCCTTCTCAGGTCACGGTGACTAAATAAAGCTGCTTCGGCGGACCCCCGTATTTCTTGCACTAGTCTAAAATGCAACTACAGTCCTGGATTTTACTTTGGTTCCCTGCTTTTCAGAGTCTGTTGTTCTTGAGTTGTTCCCAGAATTCTAGTGTTCTTTTTATTTGCATATTCAGACACTATCTGGCGAATGGGAGCAGAGATACAGGTAATAAGGTGAATTCTTAATTAACTAACAAGTAAATAAGGTAATAAATCAGTATTAAAACAGGAATAAGGCAAATTCTTTATACAGAAATAGCATTAACAATCTTAATGGAATTACTTAACAATTAAGTAACTAAAACATAGATTATTTGAATAGAATTTATTTATAACAACTCCCCCCTCTATTTCTTTGATCGAGCTTTAGCTCGCATCAATTTGTCAAAGCATAACCCAGTATCTCCTATAGGACATTCCCCAAACAGGCGCTGTGCATAACTAGCTGTGGTTTTTTTGGTCCAATAAACTTTTCCATCCTCTTGGCAAGTATTCAACTGGGAATGGTCACAGCAGTTTGGGTTTACGTTAGTATGGACCCTGAATAAGGATCTGAGATCCTCTCCATCGTACACTGGATGGTAGCAGTTAGCACAGGCTTTTGTTTCGTAGGTGTGCTTTATGAACATCACCAGTACGATCCCTCCCAAGAGTCCGGTATGGGCCATCCTTCCTGGATCTCTTGCTCCACCCGGCCTTGCCTCTTGGAGTGGAGAGGTCTCCTAAAGAACCCACTTACATGCCTCCACTTCCCTTCCCTATTAATTTAGTTGCCCTTAGGGAATGTTCTGTAGGAGATTTACTCTTTTTTTTTCTTAAAAAAACTTTACACTCTTTTAATTTTTTTTATTACTTAAATTTGTTCAAACTGCTACTTATAGAACTTAACAACTTTTAAAATTAACAAAGAAAAAATCTTAAACTTATTTAAATCACTATTTATAAAACTTAAACAATATTTAAACTTAATAAAAAAACCCTTATTCTTTTTTCTATTACTTAAACTTATTTAAATTGCTATTCATAAAACTTACAATTTAAAAATTATTAAAAAAAACCCCCTTAAACTTACTTAAATTCTTACTTATAAAAAAAGACTTAAACTATATGTAAAATTAATAAAAAAAACACCTTATACCCTTTTTAATATATCTATTACTTAAACATATCTAAAATTGCTAATTACAAAAACTGACTTAGGTTTACAGAAATTAACCCTTATTGTGCCCCCCCCCCCCCTTTTTTTTTGAGTTCGTTGAATATGGGAGAGGCAACTGAAACAAAAGGTTTTCACAGTCTCTGTTATCTCTTATTTCTTTTTAAAGGTTAATTTCAAGTCTTTCGGGTGTGGTGCTACTGTCCACTCGGTTTCATCCGGTGAGGGTGCTGAACTCGGGTTCTCTCCAGGAGGGGGTACTGGCCCTTTAACTCTGGTGATGTGGGTCCATCCTTTTTCCTTAGTGCGCACTGCTGTGTGAGTTGTTAACAGTACTCGGTAGGGACCTTCAGACTTCGGGGTCAGCGGGGTATTAGTCCACGTTTTGATCAATACCCAGTCTCCAGGATTGATATTATGCACATTTGCATCCAAAGGGGAAGCTTGAGGAAGATAGCCTTTCTTTCTGAGATTTTCTAAGGTTTGTCCAATGGTTTTTAGATATTTTCTAGTGACTTCCTCTCCTTCCAGGTAGTCTTTAGAACTATAAGGAGATAATAAAAAGGGAAGCCCAAATAACATTTCATATGGTGACACTCCTAGATCTGCTCGTGGCTGTGTTCTGATTCGTAGTAATGCTAGGGGTAAGCATTTAAGCCAATTTAGTTGAGTTTCTGCTATTAGTTTAGTCAGTACATTTTTAATGGTTTTGTTCATCCTTTCTACTCTGCCTGAGCTTTGGGGATGCCATGGGGTGTGTAACCTCCATTTTATCCCTAAGGCTTGTGTTACCTGTTGTAGAATTTGTGCTGTGAAATGTGGCCCTCTGTCTGAATCAATATTATTTATCAGCCCATACCGAGGGAGGATATCTTCTAATATGATTTTTGTTACTACTTCTGCTGTTTCTCTTTTTGTAGGAAATGCCTCTACCCAATGGGTAAGGTGATCTATGATCACTAACAAGTGTTTGTACCTGTGAACAGGGGGCATCTCAGTAAAATCAATTTGCACGTTCTGGAAGGGCCTTAAGGCTAACTCCCTCCAGGCTCAGTTTTTCTCATAACTTTTTGATTTATTTTCTGACCTATTATCCATCCTTGAGTAACTGCTTTTGCTAATTCGTGTACTCCAATACATAGGTTTTCCCTTAGGAAATGGTCACATGACCCCTGGGTTCCCCAGTGGGTTAAATTATGTATTTCTGTAAGTATTTTTCTGGCTAGGGCTTTAGTTAAGAATTTCCGTCCGTCAGCTGTTAATCACACTCCGTGTTCCCCCTGGTGTAATCCTAATTCTTTTATTGCTTTCTGCTCTTTTTTACTGAATACCTGCCCTATCCTTTCTTCTTCTTTTTTTGGCATTTTCTCCAATTTGAGGATTTTTACTGGTTCTCCTGGTTCTAAAGCTGCTTCTCTGGCTGTTTTATCAGCTAACTGGTTTCCCCTTATCTCGGGCATATCTCCCTTTTGATGTCCTTTTATGTGAACTACTGCAATTTCTACTGGTTTTTGTAAAGATTTTAACACTGACTTTATTAATTCTGTGTGTATTAAGTTTTTCCCTTTTGAATTTAAATATCCCCGTCCTTCCCAAATTTTCCCAAATGTGTGCACGATACCAAAGGCATATCTAGAGTCTGTGTAAATGGTCCCTCGGTCATCTTTAAGTAAGTCTAGCCCTCTCTTTAGTGCATATATTTCACAGCACTGCGCTGACCAATTACTTGGTAACATTCCCTTTTCTAAAACTTTCATTTTCTCTCCCTCAATCACAGAGTATCCTGATATTCTTTTCCCTTCCACCACTCGGGATGACCCATCTGTGAACAACACTCTCCCATATGGAAGGGGTGTATCCTCTAAATCTTCCCTTACTTTTGTCTGCATATCAATGAGTTCTAGGCAATGGTGTTCTGTTTCTTCAGTGGGCTCACCAGAGAGAAATTGAGCTGGATTTAAGCTTTTGGATGTTGTTAGTTCTAGGTTATTTGAATTTATCAGTATAATTTCATATTTTAGGATTCTAGAATCTGTGAGCCACTTTTGAGCTCTTTGACTTAAAGTTGTTTTCAAATCATGTGGAGTATGTATCTTTATCTTTCCCTGTAATGTTAACTTTTGAGCTTCTTCTATTAGAATAGCTGCAGCTGCAACTGCTTGGAGACAAGCCGGCCATCCCCTAGCAACTGGATCTAACAGTTTTGATAAAAATGCTACAGGTTTTCGGTATCCTCCCCATTCTTGGGTTAAAACTCCGTATGCTATCCCTTCCTCAGTGTTTACAAATAAATCAAACTCCTTTTTAAGATCTGGTAAGCTTAAAACTGGTGCTGAGGATAATTTCTCTTTTAGATCTTGCAGCTGCCTCTCGTCACTCTCTGTCCAATTCATTGGTTCCTGGTCTATTAATTTATCATAAAGAAATTTGACCCCTTGAGTGTACTTATCTATCCAGTGCTTGCAGTATCCAAACAGGCCTAGAAGTTTCCTTATGTCTCTCTTAGTTTTTGGAGGTGATATAGACACTATTCCTGAAATTCTTGCAGGGCTTAACCTTTTACTCCCCTTTCCGATTATGTGTCCTAAATAAGTGACTTCATTTTCTACAAACTGTAGTTTACTCTGAGATACTTTTAACCCCTTTTCTCCAAGAAAGTTTAGAAGTTGTATACTTACATCTTTAACTTCTTTTTCTGTCTCCCCTGATATTAATAAATCATCCACGTATTGCAAAATTTGAACTCCTTCTTTGGGACTAAACTGTTCTAATAATGTTTCTAGGGCCTGTCCGAAGATATTTGGCGATTCCGTATACCCCTGTGGTAACCGGGTCCACCTTAGCTGTTGTTTCCTTCCCCTGTCTGGATGTTCCCATTCAAAGGCGAACCAATCCCTACACTCTTCTGCTAGGGGACATGCCCAAAAAGCATCCTTTAAGTCTATCACTGTGAACCAGGTATGCTCTCTTGGAATTTTACTCAGCAAGGTATAGGGGTTAGGTACTACTGGGTGTCGAGCAATAGTTCTTTTATTTATTTCTCTCAAATCCTGGACTAATCTAAACTTTCCCTCATCTTTCTTTATGGCTAATATAGGGGTGTTATGAGGGGACATACACGGTTCTAAGATATTTTCTTTTAAAAGATGCTCAATTACTGAAGCTAGCCCTTTCTTTCCTTCTGGTGACATTGGGTATTGCTTAACTCTGATGGCAGGGGTATCTTTTTGCATTTCTATCTTAATGGGAGGGATATCTAAACACCCATATTTTCCCTCTGTAGCCCACACTTCTGGATTTATTTCTTGTATATCCCCTTGGGTCAGTTTCATGATATGCACAACCATTTTTCCATCTTTTGGGATAACTCCTACCCCGAGCTGCACTTGTAAGTCTCTGCCTAGTAAATTGGTTTCTGTATGTGGTAAATAAAGAAAATCAGCTACACAGTGCTTTGAGTTCCCTTTAATCTCTACTCTTTCAATTATTAATGCTCGAAAGGGCCTCCCTTCAGCCCCTAACACTTCACAAGTTTTTGTCCCGATTGTTACCCCTGTTGGTAATTTCCTTAAACTCGATCTATCAGCTCCTGTGTCTACTAAGAATTCATATTCTTCACTTTGGGGACCCACATCAAAGTTTACTAGAGGCTCATCTTGTTGTTCTATTGGGTCCCCTATTTTATAGAGCCTCTGACACCCCTAATCCTCCCCTTTCAACACCCTCTCCAGGGCATCTTGCTCCCTTGCAATAGCCTCATCAAGTGATAATTTCTTACAATCCCTTTTTAAATGCCCTATTTCACCACAGTAATAACAAGTTCTATTCTCTCCTGGGTTACTTCTTTTTAAATTTACCCACGGTGGTACTATGGGTGACTTTGGTTCTTTAAATGAGGGTCTTGGTCCTCCCTCACTAGATTTCCAGGGGGAGTTTTTCTGGTTTTCTGCTACTCCAGTACTTTTTCTTGCTACAGCTACCATAATGCGAGCCTTGGCTTTAGCTTTTCTTCTTCTCTCCTCAGGTAAACTCTGAAGGCTTCTTTTAATAATTCATTAATACTTTTCTCCTGCCAATCTTCAATTTTTTCTAATTTTCTCCGTATATCTGGCCATGACTTTGTTACAAACTGCACTTTTAGAATTACTTGTCCCTCAGGACTATCAGGGTCTATGCTTGAATATAATTGAAAATTTCTTTTTAATCGATTTAGCCAAGTGGCAGGAGTCTCATCTTTTTCTTGGGACCCATCAAAAGCTAATTTAGTACTATTTCCTCTGGGGACAGATTCTCTTATACCTCTTACTATCAAGGACCTATAGTCTCTCATATTTTGTCTTTCCTCTTCTCGATTTGGGTCCCACCCTGGGTCAGCTATCGGTAATTTATGATCTCCAGGTGGCCCCAACCTATTTTCCCTTTCCCAGATTCTGATACTTGCTGTTCTAATCATTTGTATTTCCTCAGGGGAGAACAAGATGTTTAATATAGAATTTAACTCTCCCCATGTATAAACATTGGGCCCAAGGAATTGGTCTACCTGTGTGGCAATACCTATGGGATCTTCAACTAAATTTCCTAGCTCTTTTTTAAATCCTCTTACTTCAGAGGCTGTTAATGGGGCATTTACAAATCCTACTCCTCCAATTACTCCTCCCATAGGCACTTCCCTGAGGGGAAAAAGTTTTTCTGGCTTTAAGGCTTTTGACCTTGTGTTACAATAGGGTCCTTCACTTACATTATTAACTGATAACACTGGCTGAGTTACAAATTCCTGGGGAATTCCAGGAGAACGGGATGACTCACAGGAGTCTGCAGGGGTTTTGGTTAACTCCCAATTAGGAGGTGGCAGGGGAATTGCTGTAGGTGAGGGGGAGGTAGTAAAATCTGTAGGGGGAGAAACAGAGGATAGTACTGTGGGAGAAAGGGGGGCTAGGGAAGAGGTCGTGTTTTGGGAAACTGCAGGGGTTATAACTGGGGCTAAAGAATTTTGACTATTGGAAGGAGGTGGCAAAGGGGCTGTTGGGAGAGAAGGGGGAGAAGGTACTAAGGACTGGGGAGGAGAGGTGTGAAGGGGGGGTGATGATGGAACCACTGGGGGAAGAGGAGGAGAGGGTTCTGAAGGAGTTTGAGTTTGACTCGGGGAAGTTAGTAGGGGAACTGGGACAGGATTTTGAGGGACTTGGGGCACCTCTGGGTAAATTGGAGGGGGTAAATGGTCTAAAGGGTCCCATCTTTGATTAGTTTCTGTTCTTTCCTCTTTCTGTTCTTTTCTTTCACACTTTTCTTTTTCTTTTAATTTGCAGACTTTTATATTCTCTTTACTCGTGGCTCTCTTTTGCCAACAAGCAGCATAAGCTAACTGGTTTACGTCTGGATCTTCCTGAGTTCTTAGGTAGTGATTTAACTGATAGCACATCCACTCATCATGTGTTCCAAACCATGGCCACTCTCCTGGTAATTTTAATTTTGGCCAGACTTCTGTGCAATAAAACACCATTTTAACCTGATCTAGTCCTTTTGTGGCCTCTAAAGAATCCCATTTAGTTAAAAGTTGTTCTAAGGGACTACCGGGTGGAATACTCTTTACTTTGTTATTCTCCTTTTGGGATTTCTTTTTCTTACTAGTACATTGTCCCATTTTCTTTAAACTGAAAAAAAATTTCAAAGGTGCCTTTTACTGACTGGCAACACAGGGGTTGTGTTTTGGTTTTTTTTTTGTTTTTAAGCAAAAAAAAATTCTTCAGCTTTTCTCCCTTTACTTCAAATCTCCTGACTTAATTCTTGAACACTTCAACATAAAACTCCTAAACTTTATGCTTTTCTACTCTTTCCTACACTTTTGCTTTCATTAGGGAACAAATTCTCCCTCTTTCTACTGACTTTCTCTAACCTTCTTCACTTCCTTGGACACTCACACTTTACTTACACCAGGGGCTCAGACTCTCTTCTGACCCCTTTGAGGTGAGTCCTAATGACCTCACCCCCTATGTACCCCCGCGCCTTGCCTCACCCCTGAGACTCTGGACACGCTTTGCGGCGCACGACAGGGTCCCTAGTACTAGTATCCCCTTCCGGGCCTCAGGGCCTTCCCACGCCTTAGCCCCCGCCGGGCCGGACACCTTCAGTCCAAACCCCGGACTAGACTGCCCTGTCACTAGCACTGTCCCCCTCTTCACTTTTTGAAACGGAGGTAAGAGGTCAAGACTCCGCACGGGTTACCTGGGGGGGTATCCCTTCCTTGTTTCCAAGGATCAACCCCAGCAGGGCCCGACCCCTTTGCCTTCCACCAGGACTGGCTTGACTACTTCTCCCCAGCGAAGCAGCCTCGGCAAGAGGGATGAGTGTGTGTGTGCAGGATGCCCGCCTTGCCTCTACATTGACTCCCCACCCCGGTGTCCTCGGGCTATGGGTTTACGGCCTCCTCCCTGAGACCGCGGCAGCACACCCTCTCCGGTGCGTCTGGCTCAGTCCTGGGAAGCAGGGACTCTCATGAGCTCTCGGCACCCGCAGTGTTTGGGGACACCCTGTCAACCCTGGTAAGGTTTTCCCGCCCCTCCAGGGACTCTAAACCCTCCTAGGCTACTCTAGCCTTTAAGGGGGGGGACCTGCCCCCAATGTGTGCCACTCACACTTTGTTTTCCCCTGCACGCCCAGGGGGGGGTCTTTCTGCCCCTAATGCGTGCCACTCACACTCTATTTTCCCCTGCACGCCCAGGGGGGGGTCTTTCTGCCCCTAAGGAGACGCCTCACTCATTATTCTCTCGCTTCCCCCTTTTCCTGGCTGGCCCCCTCGCGGGGGTCCGAAACCGCAGTACCGAGGGGTCCACACTCAGTTCCAGGGGTCCGAGCTGCCGGCCCCCGACTCTCTCACACTCCCACTCGCACGTCTCCTTTACCCGCCGCCGGAATGCTCACCCTCCGGCGCTCCTCCTCGTTGCCGGTCCCAGGCTGCTCCCGCTTGTCCAGCTGTCCCGGAGGTCCGAAGGGCGAGCGGCCGTCCTGTCCTCGGTCCCTCTTCAGGCGTGGCCAAATCCCGTGAACGAGCCCCCAAAAATTGTTCTGGAAAAAAATAATAGAGAGTCAGAGACTTGCTGGTTTTGTATGTTTCTTTATTATCAAGCTTGGCCTTGGGGGAGAGCTTGCTTGCTCCCTTGGCAACGCGGAGGAGGAGGTACACACAGCTTCGCTTCACAGCAAAGCTGGGGACTCCCACCCCCCCTCACGGGCTTTTTCCCTTGCCGGGGAGTCCGTTTCACGTCGCTGATCAGGGGTCATCCAGCGATGGGGGACTCCTTCTCAGGTCACGGCGACTAAATAAAGCTGCTTCAGCGGACCCCCGTATTTCTTGCACTAGTCTAAAATGCAACTACAGTCCTGGATTTTACTTTGGTTCCCTGCTTTTCAGAGTCTGTTGTTCTTGAGTTGTTCCCAGAATTCTAGTGTTCTTTTTATTTGCATATTCAGACACTATCTGGCGAATGGGAGCAGAGATACAGGTAATAAGGTGAATTCTTAATTAACAAACAAGCAAATAAGGTAATAAATCAGTATTAAAACAGGAATAAGGCAAATTCTTTATACAGAAATAGCATTAACAATCTTAATGGAATTACTTAACAATTAAGTAACTAAAACATAGATTATTTGAATAGAATTTATTTATAACAACACTATTCTTTGTAGTTTGTCGTAGTTTTACGCACTTTCAGAATCAAGTGTAGATTGGTGTAGAAAGAATGTTTTAGAATTGTGTCCTTAGCTGATTGGGTAACCTACAGATAGGGATATCACAGAATGTCTAGGTTGGAAGAGACCTTCAAGATCATCGAGTCCAACCCATGCCTTTACACCTCAACTAGATCATGGCAGCAAGTGCCACATCCAGTCTTTTTTTAAAACACATCCATGGATGGTGACTCCACCACCTCCCCGGGCAGACTTTTCCAGTACCTTATCACTCTTTCCGTGAAAAACTTTTTCCTAATATGAATATGCATTTATGATTTATGGATAAAACCCCCCTCTTTTTGGGCAATGGCATTGATTCATCGATTCTTTGATTAATCGGTCCACCCTCTTCACCATTTACAACAAGAGAGAATGGGACTTTGCTGGGGAACTCCTGCCAGGGCTTTGTTGGGTATTATCGCTGGGGTTGCTGCCGGGGGTGCTGTCGCTGCTGCTGCAACAGTCTTTGCCGCTGCGGCCACTGCTGCTGAGAATACTACTTGGGAATGAGAACCAATGGGCTGGGAATCTGCCTTGGCCCTGTGGCTGGGACTCTGTTAATTTGCTTTTATGACCCACTGGGACCTTAAACCTTATAACTTTGGTAAGACCGCATACTTAGAACTCTTTGCCTTTGAGACTGATGCATTTATATAATAAACAGCTCTGTAATAAACAGAAACTGCTCTTGGCTTTTTAAGCTGTGGTGCGCAGCCAAAACGGGGGATTCCGCACATCAGGCACATGAAAATCTGATGGCAGCTGCAATGGACAAATGCATGTTCATAAAGTTTATACATATTCAAACATCCATTTGAGTTGGCATTTTCCAGGAATTCTTTATCTTAGTTCAACCCTTGACCTCATCTTCTTACGGTATGTGCCACAATGCAGATGCTGTTTTGAAAGTCTTGAGGCCTCCTGGTCTGTGGTTTGACAGTTACTGATCACCGAAGGGGAGATTCTTCCTTGCTTTTTCAGTGTTATTTGGCTGGGTTTTGTCAATGATATCATATAGACATTCTAGACATTTTTACAAGTACTTTCAATCAACATTAGCTGTTTCACTATTGTGAGTTAGCTACAGAAATAAAGGCATCTGTTATTATTTCACAACTACAATTACTTCTGCAAAAGTTAATATTATAATGCACAGTACATATCCTCTATTTTTATATTTTTGCAAAAGCTTAAACTAGCCTCTGCCAGGAGGCTGGGGCCTCTGACAGAACCTTAGGAAAAGTCTCTTTTCTTCCTCCACAGCCATGGCTTCACAGGAGGACACACCAAAGGGTAAAGGAAAGGCAAAGCTCCTGGCAGAGGAATTAGAGAAGGAAGGATTGGATGCTGGATACTGGCTGCCCAAGGTGATGCAGATCCTGGGAATCAAGTGCAGAGAAGCCTTGCAACATCTGGACTACAAAGATTACCTCCAGCTGGAGTGTGAAGTACGATATCCCTGGGAGAAAAGGGCACTCCAGAAACTCCTGAAAATAAGAGACAAAGCGTCCTCCATCAATGTGGAATGGATCTTCCAGGCTGAGCACCTGCTTCCCAGGTCTCCCAAAGTCTCTGAGCTTGGAGACCTCATCAAAACACTGCAGCAAATGAAGGAGCACATCTATGCTGTCACCTACGCACCAGCAAGCTCTGCTTCTGCCGTTCATGAAGCAAAGATAGAAGCCACCCTGACCAGCAGCCTCGCCATTTATTCCTTACTCCAGTCCCTCCAGGAACGGGTTCAGAAGGACATGGAACTGTTGGTGCTCTTGATTGCGAGCAGCACAGGCTACCAGGTGGAAAGCAGCACTTTCCAGCCCCTCCTTGGACACCCAGAATGTCAGTGCATGGCCAAGGAAATGGCAGTGGCACATGAGGAGTATGTGAACCTGAAGGAGCAAGATGCCGACAGAGCTGAGGCCTCCCTTCAGCTGACAGGCCTGACTGTGGCATCAGAAAGGCAAGAGCTGTCCCCTGAGCAGAAGAGGGAGCATTTCAATCTCCTCCAAAAGCATAGTGGAGTCACAGATTGGGAGAGGCTGGAACGAGACTTGCATTCCTTGATCACTGGGTGCTTGGATGACAAATTGGATGAAGAGAGGATGCAGAACATACTCAGAGACCTGGAAGACACTTTTCAAACACCGGAGCCCCCCAATCAATCCAAATCAGACAGCAGAGAATCCAAAGCTAATGAAGCCATTGCAAACCAGGAGTTCCTGCAGTTGCTCAAGCGCCTTGGACTCGAAAGTCATTATCCAAGAAAAATGGGGATGGGAGATTTCCACACCATCTGCAAGATATCTCTGCAGGACAGCCAGCCCAGCAAGGACACAGAACTGCCATGTTACTTCTTGCAAAAGCTGTTAACTGTGGATTACCAGGTGAGGTGCTTGACTTGTTGGGATGAGAACAACCCAGGCCTAGAATCCATGTCAGAAAGTACAGAGCAAGAGGATGAACCATCAGAGTCCTTTGAAAACTTTCTTGAGGATTTGGAGGAAGCAGCCCCTGAAGGTGCAAACAGGGACGGCCATGTGCACCCCATGGACCTGCAGATGGCCATTTTCCATTGTGCTGATGATTTCCTCAGACAGACCCTTGCAACCAAGCTGGCCTTCTGCCAACTGGCGCTGCCTCTGCTGGTGCCCAACCCGTGCACTTCACTCATTGAGTTCCCGCTCTACGCCCTCAGCCAAATCCAAAGGAGCTGGAAAGAGGCAGAGAAGTCAGGAAAGGAGGCTGGAGCAAAGAGTTATAACAACAAACTCATCTTTCAGGTGCAGACACCCATCGTGTCCTTCATCCGCATTGGCAGCTCGGCCTCCTCTTCCAAGTCTCAGCTCCTGAACGCTCTGCTGAGCAAACACAAACATGACACTTTCTTCCACCGCCACTGCAGAGGCAGCACCAGAGAGCGTTTGCTGATGGAAGGGGTGGTGGAGATCGCCTGGTACTGCCCCCGTGGAAGCCCCGATGACACCTTTGAGTGCTGCGTGGCTTTCTGCAACCTGCATGGAGATGCCAGGGATCATGGAGCACAGCTGCAGTTCCTGCAGGAGATATCTGCTGTCATTGTGGCTCTCGTATCTGATACGGAGCACATGGACGACAGGGGGAAAAAGCTTCTGCAGGACCTGTTGCAGTCACCACGGCCATTGATTTGTCTTCTTGCAGAAAAGGAGAATGTTGCTGCTAGACAAGCCAGCAAAAACATAAAAATAGGGATCAAGAACAGAAACGAAGCACAACTTATGGACCAGCTGATTAAAAGTATCAAGAATTGCCTAGAATTAGGGTCTAATCCACATTTAAGCCTGGATGCCTGCGCGGACAAAGCTCGCCAGCATAGATTCATAGTGGATATAGATCAACCCGCATGCGTGACTGCCAAAGGAAAGGCAAAGGAGCTGGTGGACCTTCTGAAGAAAGAGAAGCTGTCTGAGATCAAATCCCAGCTGCTGCTGCTTCAAGGAAAACTGTGGTACCAGTGGTGCAAAAAGGACAAGGAACTCACTCGCTTGCAGGAGAAGGGGAACAAGAGCATTGAGCATCATCGCAGTCAAATTGAAAATGAGAAGCAAGTAATAAGAAGAAAGCAACTTGAGCAAGCTTTCCCTCTCAACCCACTGATGAAATCATTCCTTGGCTTTCTCCAGGCCCAGCCAGCAGATACCAAGAAATACTTCCTGCAGTGGATGAAGGTCTTTATGGATGAGCTGTCCTGTGGTCGCCTTGAAGAACTGAGGAGAGACTATCACGAGTTATGGTCTGAAATCCGGACAGGAAAGAAAATCCAGGAAAAAAACATGGAGAATGCTGAGTTGCAGAATCAGCTAAATTCTGTCTCTGATGAACTCAACGATTCATCCATTGGCCTGGAGCACCTTCTGAGAGAGGTAGGGCAGATTTATGAAGCCCTGGAACTAATGAACTCCAAGAATGAGAGTTTTGTCAAATTGCCAGAAATTGCAGCAGAGCTGATGGTTTTGGGGTATCCTGTGGAGCTGATGGATGGGGACGCTTCTTACCTGCCCTTGCAATGGGTGGGAGCAATCTTTGACAGCTTAATTGAGAGGCTGGGGGACAAACGAGTGTTTGTGCTCTCCGTGCTGGGCATCCAGAGCACCGGCAAATCCACCCTGCTGAATGCCATGTTTGGGCTGCAGTTCAACGTCAGCGCGGGGAGAT
The DNA here is from genome assembly GCA_022316685.1 of Progne subis subis. Taxonomy (NCBI): domain Eukaryota; kingdom Metazoa; phylum Chordata; class Aves; order Passeriformes; family Hirundinidae; genus Progne; species Progne subis. Next base: position 38,162 of record JAKJHU010001163.1, read on the forward strand.
GCACCCGCGGAGCCTTTATGCAGCTCATCCCCGTGGGCGAGGAGCTGCAGCAAGACCTGGGCTTTGATTTTGTGCTGGTGGTTGACACGGAGGGACTTCGTGCCATCGAGATGGCCAATAAACAGTCCCTGAACCATGACAACGAGCTGGCCACCTTTGTCATTGGTGTTGGCAACTTGACTGTGATCAATGTCTTTGGAGAAAATCCATCAGAAATGCAAGATGTTCTGCAGATCGCTGTGCAGGCTTTCCTGAGGATGAAGAAAGTCAATCTTTCCCCAAGCTGCATCTTTGTCCACCAAAATGTGGGAGAAGCAACTGCCCAGGAGCAGAACATGGAAGGACAAAGGCGTTTGCAGAAAAAGCTGGATGAAATGACCGTTATAGCAGCCCAGCAGGAATTCTGTGACATCTCCTCCTTCAGTGATGTCATTGGCTTTGATGTGAAGACCCACATTCACTACTTTGCTCACCTGTGGGAAGGAAACCCCCCAATGGCACCACCCAACCCCAGCTACAGCCAGAATGTCCAGCAACTAAAGAGCAAAATCCTCCAGGCTGCCAAGCAGCAGTCACAGCGCAGCATTTTGAGGCTCTCGAGCCTGAAAGTTCGTATTGGTGACCTCTGGAATGCTTTGCTGAATGAAAACTTTGTTTTCAGCTTCAAGAATTCCCTGGAGATTGCTGTGTACAGGAAGCTGGAAAGTGCCTTTAGTCAGTGGACCTGGAAGCTGCGGAGTCACATCTTAGATGTACAGATGAGGCTGGACAACAAAATTCGCAATGGGGACTTGCAGAATGTCACCAGAGAAGAGCTTGAAGGGCTGGTGCAAGAGACAAGTGATGCCATTGAGAAAGAAGTGGAAAAGTATTTCAGGGAAGACAAAGACCATGAGATACTGGTGCAGTGGAAATCAAGCACAGAGCTGAAGCTGAAAGAACTAAAAGAGGCTCTTCTTCGTGAAACAAAAAAGAAATGTGAGAATCTTACTGAGCTACAGAAGGAGCAGAGGAAACTGGATGCAAGGAAGTTGCAATATGTAGATGAGCTCCTGAGAAGGAGTAGGGAGCTGGCTGTGACTGTGAAAGGGAAGAGCCTCAGTGAGAGAGAACTGAAGGACAACTTTGTTCCTGTCTGGAACAAGTGGATTGCTGAAGTCTCCGTGCTGCTCGTCCTCCAGAACGGGTGGACATTGATGCAGAAATTGACGATGTCCTTCTGGAGCACTTTAAGGAGCCAGGTTTCCATGAACGGATCAGGACATTTCCCAAAGGCAGAGGATTTTTCTTTCAACTTAGAGAAACATGTTTTGAAGAAAAAGCATTTTGTGTCACCACTAGGATGATTTTGTGATGCTGATGTGATCAACTTGCAGCACATCACAGACAAGATCATAGCACGTGTGATAGCAAATATTGAGAAGAAGGAACAGGAGAAACGTGATTACAGTCAAAATTTTATCCATGAAATACTCAATGAAGTCCAGGAAGGTGTGAACTCTGTCCCCAGTGATGAAAAATGTACTTTTAACAAAGAGTATAGCATAGATTTGTCTCTGTATCTGTGCAAAATGGCAGCAGAAAGGTTTAAAGCCATGCACGAAGCATTCCAAAAGGCAAATGACCCTGTCGTGTACCTGAAGAGTAAGAGAGAAGATTTCTTCCAGTGTTTCCAGATTTCCTGCCAAGGAGCCACTTCGATCACAACTTTTGCTGGTTTCCTTTGTGAGAAGATTGAACCAGCTCTTCGCCGGGCAGTCTATGAGAGGACAGCTAAAGACATTGCTGAGGACATGCAGGGCAGATTCCCAGATTTCAGGGGCAACAGAGCCAATCTGGAAGTTTGCATCTTGAGATACCTGGCAGAACAAGAAAATTTTGAGTATTTCAAGCAGTACCTTATGTTTCCAAAAGACTTTTGTCAGAGTTACATTGAGACACGAGTGAAGAGTCACTGTTTAGATGAGAGCAGGAGGCTGGAGAAGTTTTTAGATTTCTCCCTTAATCTTCTCTATCGAAACATCCTGTCAGCTGTTTCTTCATCAACCCAAATTGTCAAAGACAGAAAAGACAGAGAAGACAAAGTCTCTCTTTGGCTGGATGAATTTTGCAGGGAACTGACAGAGGTGATCAGCATGCCCAGAAGTGACCTGAAGGGCATTGAGCACCAGGAGGTCACCGACATTGAGTTCCTGAGCAGTACCATGGCAGAAGCTCTGGGTGACCTGAGGGACAAGCTCAAGAATGAATTTGCTGATGCTGATATGAGCTTGTTTTCAACACAGCCTCACACCATCTTAGCAGAGCAGTTTTCGGGGTGCTGGGAACAGTGTCCCTTTTGTGGGGCTCTCTGCACAAACACCATGCAGGGACATGATGGAGACCATCATCTGGTCTTCCATCGCCTACGAGCGTTTGTGGGAGCCAAGTGGAGTGAGACGGACCACCTGGTCATTGATATTTGTTCCAGCCTTGTTGCAAGTGATCGCCTATTCAAAGTTGGTGACAGTCAATTGATCCCGTACAAGAAATACCGTGATGCAGGACCCCGTTTTTCCACTTGGAACATTCTTCCTGATTCATCCATGCAGGCGTACTGGAAATGGTTTGTGTCTCATTTCAGGACACAGCTGGAAGCTCTGTACAAGGGAAATTTCAGGGTAAAGGAGAAATCCCTGAGGCCTGGCAGAGAATTACTAAGCAGCAAGTACTGTCTGAGCTGGACAGGCCATTTTCACAGGAAGGACGAACCTTAAGATCTTGGCTGCTTAGGAGAACTTTGTACAAGGCTCCCCACAAAAAGCATTTACAATGATGACAACCTCAAGCCCAATGAAGAAAACGGTGTTCAAATGCTCCCAAATTTGGTGAAATAAGGCACATTACTGCGGCTATCACTCAGCAACCACCTCCTTTCAGGAGAAAACCCTGAATCCTCTTGCCTTCTAGCCATAAACATTTCCCTCTGCTTTGTCCTAGAGCCAAACCAAAACCCCTCCTTTGGGAGACCGGCCTCGTACCAAACCTGAGCCCAAGGGCCAGGGCAAGGGCAAGGCAGCACTCCAAGCACCCTTGGATCTGCTGCTGTGAGACAAGAAGGGACAGTGCCCCAAAGGCAGTTTTCCTGCAACAAGGAGGTGTCCTGCTTGGAGAAAGGCCTGCAGGACCTGAGGCCAGCTCCATGCTGGCTGCAAGCTGGGCTGCTTGCCTTTTGGGCATCATCCTTCCCTCCACTGACTGCAGCCTCCTGGATCAACTGAGGCTGTTCTCCCAGCAGGAGCTGTTGTGCCTCTGGGCTCCAGAAAGCAGTGACACAACCGCCCAGGGGCTCAGGCAGTGCTTTCACTCCCTGTCTCAGAGGTGCTGTGTCTCTGTCCAGGGCAGCCGCTCCTGCTCAGCCTCCTGGGGCTGCTGCCCTTCCCTCCAGCCCTCAGTCTCAGCAGAAGCTGCTCCTGTCCTTGGCCTTTTAGCTGAGGAGAAGCCTTTGGAATGCCCCATGTGAAGAATCCTGTGTGCCAGCACCTTCTGCAGCAGCCCTTGGGGCAGTGCTGGTGCTGTCCAGGCAGGCTGGTGGCACCAGAGCCGTGCTCTGGAGAAGGTGGCACCAGCTGTCTCTGCCCCAGGGAGCTGTGGGGGCTTTTGCTGTGCAGGTGCTGCAACCCTGCTGGCAATGCGAGGGCCAAGCCCTCCTGGAGAGCTGGCTGAAGGGCTGCTTCAGCCTCATCCCCTGCAGGCTCTGCTAATAAAGGAGTTGATTTGGACTGCGCTGCTCTGTGTCTCCACAGCTGAGGGTGATTCAAGCTCTGCAGACAGGCTGGGGACTGGGTGGTGGCACTGAGTCAATTCCTAAGGCCTGAAAATCTGGCCCTGCCTTATCGGGGTACCTCACTCCCAGGGTCAAATCTTGGCCTGCTCCAGACCCCGGTGTTTTACCCTGATAAAGGACAGAAGGTAAAAGACAGCGGCACTCTTTTTCTTCCTCGGGACCACGTTCCCACAGTTTTATTGTAGAACCCAAACTCCAGGAGGAACAGAGAGAGAAAACCTTATGGTGGGGATGTTTTTATGCCGGGGGGGAAAGGGCAGGGAGAGGAACCACAACCAGTGGGAAACAACTTGGGGGGTGTAGGGAGGGACCGACTAGAGGATACCAACACCAGAACCCAGAGGAGGTACAAAACATACCATGTGCAAATATAATAAAAACATTTTTGTGTGCAAATATGTGGCACCCAGTGCAATATAATAACAAAAATGGACTAACTAGTGCACTACAACACTGCCTGAAACCGAACATTTGGCCCTGAGCCAAAGTTGACCTGTAGATGAACCCTTCGACCTAATGTTATATATCTGCTCATTAGGGAAACATTATTGGCCATATGATAAATGTATCTGCTCATTAATGAAGCATCATTAACAATGTGATCTATGAATGTGCTCATTAGAGAAACATGCATTTACCACTTCATATTTAGAAATCAGACAAGACCATGAAATCCAATACCTGGCCTTGTTTGAAGGTGTAGGATTAAAGACAACGCCCTTTGTTCCCCCTGGAGCCCTGGTGAGGCTTTGTGAGGATCCCAAGAGGAGAATGAAACCAGATGATCCTGCACTAGCCGTGATGTCACCTGGTTTATTGAACAATATGAAAACAGGACAGTCTCACAGTCGGAAGCCTCGCTGCCTGCAGGTGGACACACCACAGTAATTCCCAGTGATGGAGAGGGGCTCTCCAGTCCTTCGCTGCGACAGGGGGTCCCCAGCTGATCTGGAGGATGGTAAAGTCTTGGGGCAACTGGTGATGTATCTTTCTTAATCACTGTATGTAATCACTTTTGTCTAATGATTATGTGCATTGCTGAGCTCATCCTTTTGTGATCCTTGGCTGTTTTGCATTTTAGCAAATTACACCTATTTCCTTAAGTTGGTGCCTGTTTCTTTTGTGTAGATCCTGCTTGCATGGCAAAATACTGGGCAAAGGTCTGGGAGATGGAGTGTGGCAGCAGAGGCTCAGCTCCATTCAGGGTCTCTGCTCCAGGAGCCGCTTCACTGTCAGCAGGGAGAGCAGAGAGGGCAGGAAGCCCCAAACCACAACACCTAGGGAAACCAGTGTCAGTGGCAGGTGCCAAGGGAGGCAGTGCTGGGTACCAAGCCTGGCCTTGTCACACACATGGAGGGCTGAGAAGGTTGATCCCATCGAGGATCTGTGCTCTGGAGCTGCTTAGCTGGGAACCTGCAGGACAAAAGGGGAATGGGCCCAAACTCTGCCAAGCCCAGCCCTGGCCAAGCAGACCCAGAGCCAGTGACAGGAGCCAGAGGTGGGCTGTGTGAGCGTGTCCTGCAAGGGCTCAGTGCCAGGGACTGGGGACACAAGGGTTGGGAGGGGATTTGGGCTGGCTCCTGGAGGCAGACTGGCAGTGAAGGTGACCCTGGCCATGGTGTCACCTCCTGGGCTGCATGGGGAATGTCCCAGTGCAGCTACTGGAGTGAGTGGGGGACACAGTGCCACAACTGGGTGCAGTGCAGAGGACCCAATGCAGCAGGTGGGGTCACTGTTGCATGGGGTGTAGTCCTTTAAGGACAGGCTGCTCTAGTTTTGGAAGCACGGGCCCTCTCTCTCTCTCTTGGGGTCTCCCACTGAATTCAGCTTCCTTTGGCATCCACTCGCTCCAAAGTGAGCACTTTTCTTACAGGCCGCAAGTGGATCTCTGTATCAGCCATGGACTTCATGGGTTACAGGGGGACAGTTTGCTTCACCATGGTCCTCACCACAGCTTGCAGAAGAATTTCATCTCTTGGAGCACCTTCTCCTCTGTGACTGGGATATGCAAAGCAATCACACGAGAGACGAGAGATTTCACAGGGCAGAGAGTTCCTCCGAGCCAACTCAAGCTGAGCCAAGCCGGAGAACAAGGCGGAGAGCCCCTCTGCATGTTTATTTCTTACTTTTTATACATTTGTGGGTCTGGCTGAAAATTGGCTTCTGGAATTTCCACCTCTCAGCCAACTGGCCAGACCAGCCGTCAGTTACAATTGTTTTCAGGTTAGAAATATGCAAACAAAGGACAGAGAATGAAAAACAAAGGATTTGTTTATGTTACATCTGTGAGAAAAAGGTAGAAACTGCTCCTAATATTGTGCAGTAGCTAAAAGGTCTGACTCCATTTTATGAACAAAAGGCTTTAAAAAACTCTTGCTAAGTTGTTTCTGCAAAGACTGTTGCTAGGTCTGTGGGTACGGGAAATGAGCAACAAGCTGCTAATGTCTCTCCATATCTGTCCCGAAAGGCTCTAAATCCCTGGACCCCTCCTCTGCGCAGCAATGAAGTGTTAAATCTGTGAGTCTCCAACACAGCGGCTAGCTGAGATTACCTCCAAAAAGAAACAAATTGAGCCATCGGCTCCTCTGCTTGCTTCTGCTCCTGAACTGCAGAAACAAATAAAAGCATTATCTCTTTATCCCCCACTGCCTTCTGATATGGATAGTGACAATAAAGAAATGATAAAGATTAGAAAGTCTAAACTAACGCAGAACCTTTTTAATGTAAAACTAGTAATAAAGATGAGCTTGATGTTTCAAGAGCTCTGCTTTTTGTCAAGTTACTGAACTGCTCAACAACATTTACAATTCTGAAACCAAGTTAAAAAGAAAGCAACTGAAGTAAAAAACTAGAATTATTAGAAAAATAAGCCTGCCAAAAACATTAGATATACAGAATGTTGATATAAATGTTGCTGATAATAAAATAGCTTTTCCTGTATTTAAAACAGTCCAAACTCAAGACAAAATGATCAACATCTTATCAAGTTTTTGCATCAAAAGTTGTACAAGACCTCCAAGAAAAGGTGGCTGAGTTTAGTATTAATTCTGCAAAAGTAATACATTTAATTTGTATTAATAATACATTTACATTTACATTTATACATTTACATTTATACATTTACATTTACATTTACATTTACATTTACATTTACATTTATATTTATATTTGTATTTGTATTTGTATTTATAATATTATGCACTTAACTTCAATTTTGATTCAGCCAGTGCAGTATAGAGTATTTCAAAACACCTGGAAGCAACTAGCTGAGCAAACAGCTTTAAATATAACTACCTCAACACAACTCTCATCACACTGTAGGAGTTGATACTTTGCTCAGCAACAAGCATTTTACTAATCCAAACATACAAGCATAGTAAAATCCTCTAGTTTTACCACAAGCTCAGCAAATAAGTATAAATACTATAATTAAAACAATACAAATAGCAGCTCCAAACCCCAAATTTGACACTATAAAACAAAGTATTAAAGGACCTTTTTTTGCAATTTGTAGAAAAAATTGCTGCAGCAATTAAAACACAAGTAAATTATAAAGTTTTAAAACAATTCTATGGTAAACCATCAGCCAAACCCAATAACAAATAAAGACAGCCAACAAAATTATTGAAGCTCTACCAAAAGATCCCTCTGTTCCAGAAATAATTACAACTTGCTCAAAATTAGCACAGCCCAGCATAAAATAGCTGCATTAGCAGCAATCTAAAGCCTCCACAAAAATATTTCTCATGTAAAAAACAAAAACATTTAAAAGCATAGTACCCTAAAAATGTTAAAGAAAAAGTAAAATCTAAAACGAATCCAAATAATAAATTTACTTGTAATCATTATAGTAAAACTGAACATTTTACAAAGCAGTGTAAATCAAAATACCATACAAATAAACAATTATTGCAAGAACACAAAAAACAACGTGAAAAAGTGCTTGTCAACACAAATACTTCAGCAACCACAGCCCCTCCCAGCACTGCAAAGTTATCCATTTATAAACAATACTCAAAAGCAATAATTAGTTCAGCAAAAATTAATATACCCACTGCAATCACAGGAACTATTAATATTCATGATGTTGTTCAAGTACCCTTAAAAGCATGAAAACCTATTAGAAAAAGTCTCGGTGCTCTTTTAATTAAAACATCTAGTGCCACCTTATTAAAACAACGTACATATTAAAGTAATTAATACTAACTATACAAAACGAATTTATACTATAATTCCAACTACTTATCTGCCCGTTGGTATACCTAAAGAACTTACCTTATTCAAATTATTCTGTATTATTTTTCTGTATTCCCAAAACAAAAAATCAACTACTTTCCACTAAAAGCTTCAGGTCTATCAAGACACCTCAAGGTTTTTAAGCACAATGGCTACTCAACGACCCACATTAACCTACATCTTAACTTCTAAAAATACAAAACCTCACCAAATACCAGTAAACAATTTGCTAAGCACTAAAACTAATGTAACAATTGTGTCTTTACACTCCTAACCCCCACAACAGCCTGCGCAAACAAGTAACACTAGAATGTTCAAGCTAAAAAGGGCGCCACAGTAAGTAAAATTTCAGTTAACACCATTTTAATCACAAACCCTAAAAGACAAAAAGCAGCTATAAAGCCACATATTACCTCTACCCTGTTAAATCTATAAAGTCGAGATAACCTCAACCAATAAAAAGTAAAAATTACTCCGGATTTTTAACAAAATCACCATATTACAAAGCATTAAGCAACCCATTCTAACTTAGTTTAACCACCAAACCTGTGTAAGTTGATCAATAGCCCCTTCCTAGTAAATAATTAATTACCCTACAAACATTAGCTCAAAAACAATTAACCACAAAACATATGAAACCTTCACACAATCCATAGAACACTCCTGTGCTTATTATTTAAAAAAAAAAAAAAATCTAACAAGTAGCATTTTTTACATACCTTAAAACAAATTAATACTGTAATAGCTACAATAAGAGCTTTACAACCCAGTTTACCATCCCCTACCATAATTCCTATAAAATAAAATACTGTTTTAATAAAATTAAAAAAATATTTTTACAATTCCTTTAACTAAACAAAACAAAATTTACATTCACAGGACCAACAATTAATCATTCTAAACCAACGCAAAAGTATCAGTAAAAATTTCTTCCCCAAAGCATAAAAACTGCCCTACTAGTTTCAGTTTATAGCACAAATTTTAACTCCAGAAAAAAAATCCTAATTGTTATTATTATCATTACATAAATAATATTTTATTAGCAACCTAAAGAACAAAAACGATTAACAAATTTACAATATTTTACAATAACTTCTTTACAAAATTATAACCTAATTTTAAACTCCTCAAAAAATTCTGTCAAACCTTAAAAATATGTCTCATTATGTCTCAAACACAAGTAAAACTTCAAAAAATACAATTACAAAACATAATTAAAACTAACTAATATACAAAAATTAATAAAACAATTAATTAAATCAAACCTTATTTAAAACTTCCTAATTCACAATTATGGCCACTTTAAAAATATTTTAAAAATATTAAAAAAATATTTTAAAATAAAAAAATAATCCTACTAATATCCATAAATTACCCCCCAACACCTTTCTATTCTCAAAATAATTGAAAAAACTTTATATTAAAAATTTGCCTCTCACATTACTTTAACACAAATAGTACATCTATTTATTCTAATTAACAAAATAACTCCCTTTAAAATTCCTGTGCAATAAAATAATCAGTAAAAAAATCCTATATATTTTAAAATAATTGGTTTTTAACCTTTCAAACATATAAAAAAACCACTCCTAGTAATATTAAATTAATTACTAAAATTATTATTAAAACTCATAAACAATATATAAAATTAATAAAACTCTATTAAACTTTTTTCAAAAAGTGCCAGTTAGTAAAAAACAATTAAATACAAACAACCTTGTTAATAACCCACTGTTTTTGCAAATAGTTCTAAAAACCAAAAAAAACCCCCCACTACATTTACTAAAAAAATCAATAATAATTAACACTATATAATAAAATTTCAAACAAGTTCACCTCAAATTATTAAATTACAAAACCATAAGCACTGCATTTGTTATTGCCTCAAACTGTAAACATTGTAACAAATTCTACTTATATAACAAATTTAACCCCAACATAAAATAAAGTTGTTTTACCTAAATTTAATCATCAGCCTTTATTTAATGTATTGCTGGAATAGTAAAATACAATCCAGCAACACACTAAGCCATATTTTATATTACACATTCACAATCACACATTCTTTACCAAAATCCTTCACAATAAAAAAATACTATAGCTAATACTCCTGTTCCAACGCTACCTCAACGATCCCTGATTGTAAACAAGAAGCAATCTTATCCCATGAATTTTACCATCGAATTTTCAAACTTTACAGTTTTACCATGAAGGATGTTTGCAGTTAGACTACGTAAAGTAAACGTGCCTTATTAACTTTTTGTGAAACTTCTACCAAATACACTGACACTAACTGCTTTGCACCAACGAATAGAATAAGTTATTGTGATGTAATCAATAACTTTAGATGATGCTTTGTTGTGAGTATATAAACTGGAGAACACGCAGAGAAAAAAGACACTGCCGCCGCTGTTATTCTGTTCCGGAGCCATCAGAAGCTGGCTCTGCTGGACATGGTGGAAGATTCTGGCAGCTTCTCACAGAAACGACCTCTTTGGCCACCTCGCTACTGTGACTGGGATACGCAAAGCAATCACACGTAGACAGAAATTTCGCGGGGCAGAGTTGTTCCTCTGAGAGAGCCAAGGCCGAGAACCAAGGCCGAGAGCCCCTCTGCTTGTTTATTTCTTACTTTTTATACATTTGTGGGTCTGGCTGAAGATTGGCTTCTGGAGTTTTCACCCCTCAGCCGAATGGCCAGACCAACTGTCAGTTACAGTTGTTTTCAGGTTAGAAATATGCAAACAAAGGACAGAGAATGAAAAACAAAGGGTTTGTTTATGTTACATGTGTGAGAAAAAGTGAAAACTGCTCCTAATATTGTACAGTAGCTAAAAAGTCTGACTCCATTTTATGAACAATCAAAAGTGTTATAAATAAATTCTATTCAAATAATCTATGTTTTAGTTACTTAATTGTTAAGTAATTCCATTCTGTATAAAGAATTTGCCTTATTCCTGTTTTAATACTGATTTATTACCTTATTTGCTTGTTTGTTAATTAAGAATTCACCTTATTACCTGTATCTCTGCTCCCATTGGCCAGATAGTGTCTGAATATGCAAATAAAAAGAACACTGGAATTCTGGGAACAACTCAAGAACAAGAGACTCTAAAAAGCAGGGAACCAAAGTAAAATCCAGGACTGTAGTTGCATTTTAGACTAGTGCAAGAAATACGGGGGTCCGCCGAAGCAGCTTCATTTAGTCGCCGTGACCTGAGAAGGAGTCCCCCATCGCTGGATGACCCCTGATCAGCGACGTGAAACGGACTCCCCGGCAAGGGAAAAATCCCGTGAGGGGGGTGGGAGTCCCCAGCTTTGCTGTGAAGCGAAGCTGTGTGTACCTCCTCCTCCACGTTGCCAAGGGAGCAAGCAAGCTCTCCCCCAAGGCCAAGCTTGATAATAAAGAAACATACAAAACCAGCAAGTCTCTCACTCTCTCTTATTTTTTTCCAGAACAAAAAGGCTTTAAAAAACTCAGAAAAAACAGGGTGACACACTACCAAAAACCAGGCCACTGGGGATCCCTCTCGGCACTGGCCACTTTTCCAGCCCTTTTTGCCCTTCTCTGCTCTGTCTCGCTGCTTCCTGGGCACGTCCTCTCAGAATTCCTGCTGCCTCTCCCTTTGCCCTGCGCCAGGGTGGCAACTGGGCAGGTGTTGTGCATTGTTTGGGTTTACATTCTATTTCATTTTTATATTGGGTTTTGTAAGGGTTTCTTGTGTACCCCCCCTCTTCCCCTGCGTCTTGGTTTGAAAAGACAGGTATCTGCTAGGGAGAGGTGGGACCACTCTAGGAATGGGGAATTCCAATCCCTTCCCTCCAAGTTATTATAATTTAGAAGATTAAAGAGGCTTTTCAGGCAGAGCTGTGGGGAAAGGAATAACAGTTCTTTACTAGTAAGTACAACGAGGCAAACAAACAAACAACAACTACAGCATAAATAATAAACAGAACCAGGAACCTTGCGGGGCTTTGTTTCACAAAACCCGTGGCAGCCGCATCCCTTGGGTCCCTGAGAGCACCAAGCTGGAAAAGTAGAAAACTCCCGGGCTGGTGGCTGGGATGCCGGGGTGTCCCCAGCAGGCAGGGGGTGTCCTGGCAGGCAAAGGGGGGGTTGTCCCCACAAAGTGAGCAGTGCTGGAGAAGCTGCGATGGCTGGGCAGGGCTGGCCCAGCTCCAGCAGGGCAGGCCAGGAGCTCCGAATTCCTGGGCACTCCAGCAGATGATGGATGGTGGTAGAATTCCCAGGACCGGACCCTTTGTTAACAGTGGACTCCTCACGCAGCCAGCCGTCGCCCGACTGTCCTCTCCGAAAATTGAGAGTGGAAGAAACCACCCTCAGCTCCCGCAGCCCCCGAGCCTTTCCCTCCCCCCCAAACTGATTGATCTACCGCCACTTCTTTTGTGTGGGTCAAGTGCCCTTTTAAACATCAGTATTTAGTCTCTTAGCAGCTTATGGGGGGAAAAATTCTATAGGGAAAGGAACAAAAAAACCGCAAAAACCCAAACTTAACCCCTAACACCCTGGAAAATGTATCCCAAAACTTGAACTTCTCCCTGCTCCTTTTCCCCACCCATTCTCCCACACTGGAATGTAATCCAGCTCTGTTCCACTCCCCACCTTAACCCTGATTGGGTAGTGGCTTGTCCCTGCCTCTAGCCCCTTCTCCCGGGATAAAAGCCAGGAAACCACGTGGAGCTGCCTCTTGGTTGGGAATGGGGACAGGGACTGGGCTCCAAACCCTGCAGGGGCAGGACCACAGGAGAAAGACTGAATAAAGCCTTGTTTCCTCCCGGAGCAAGTGCAGACTCTTCCTTTGCCATCGACGGGGACCTGCTCTCTCTAAAGGAAAAAGGTTCACAGATGCTCTGGGATCTTTGGGGCCCTGAGGAAAAAAATCCTTCCAACTGTGGTTTGTCTCTCAAGCTAGCTGAGGCAAAATCGGAGCCGGGGCTCTGAGAAAGACAGAGAGAAACACCACAGGCAGGGACTCCTGAGCTGGGGCTCTCTGGTGTCTGTCACAGAACAGAGATGAGGAGAGTTCCCAGTGCTCTGTTGCTCCTGGAGCTCTTCCAGCGTGTTGGAGGATTGTGTCCACCTCACAGCACAGCTGGAAAAGCAGCAGCTGCTCCCTGTCTGCTCCACCTCGATTCCCTGCTCTCTCCACAGCCCTCTCAGTCTGGCCCCGATGTTCCTCACACCAATGTCTTCAGTCTGGACTCCACAGTGGAATCATGCATGTGGAATCATGATTAGCTCAGAAAGAATTACAGCAGTTAATGGGCACCTTAGGCTCCTGGAGAAAACAGGTGCCTGGATTTTCTATCGTTGCTTGTGAAGCCCAAAACTGGGCAAGAAAATAAAATTTTATCATCAGATGGCTACAGAGCAGGCATTGGTTTATTTAGCACAAGGCGTGAGGGGGATCCCTTTGCCAAAAACTCACTCAGTCCTTCTTTAGCCTGCAGTTACATCTTCAAAGTCCTTCCACTCCATGTCACAATTACAACATATTATTAGCATATTCCTATTTGCATAAAACTCTGTCAGGATTTTACAACAGTTTGTTGCTTTTGTGCATGCATCAGTTCCTTCTGTGGTGGTCATCAGTCTTCTGGTGGTCTTTTGATGAAGGGTCCTGTAGTTCTTCCTCATATTTTAAATTCTTACGTGTCTTCAACACATGCCTGGTGCTTCTTGTTCTTCAGTCTAACTTGGTTTTAGCTAATTTTGCAGTTTGCAAGTTCTGTTAAAACGTGTTATCCTGCACTTCATGGTGCACGTTATCACACTTGCCCTTCTATCTTGTTTGCTCTGCTATCTTACTTGCTTACTTGCACGTCTTGTCACAATATTACTTGTGGTTAACATTTTGTTACACACCAGTTAGGTTTGAATCCCCCCTTTCTTTTTCCTCTTGTGAATTCTTTCACAAATTATTGTGTGTTTATTCTCCAGAAATATGTTCCTCTTCCTACTCTATAATTCAATTTTATATCTATTCCAATCATCATAAGACACTGTGCTTCACTGACACACAACAAAAAGCACTGTCACAAAATATTAATTCTTAACAAGATTCTCATAAATACTTGTTTTAACCAATTTAGATTAGGGAATGAAGATGGAACTGTCTCCCATAAGTGAGTTTGACCCAGATGTATCATCCTTTATTATTTCATGGAGTATCTTTGCATGTTGCCAGAGTGGATGTATATTTGTTGTTAATTGCCCTGATTGCTCTATGTAAGTACATAAGGCTGGTTCCAGCCCTGGCCAGGTCACTCCTGCCATGGAGTCAGGAGTCCAGATGGTTTCAGTTTGCAGTGTGCACGTCCTGGTGGCTGGGGATGAGGCAGGAGTGTGCTCCTGCTGTCCCAGGCTGGCAGGGGCAGAGGGTTAAGGGGTCCTCTGGCTGCTCCTGAAGGGACATTGAGGAGCTGCTGAACCCAAGGAAGCTGTGCAGTGCTGGCAGAGAGGGTGTCATGGTTTAATGGTGCCAGAGAAGATTTCCTTGGGGTGCTGTGCCAGAGGCTGGAAAGGAGCGCAGGTGTGCCCAGGTGGGCAAGAGGCCACTGGTCCCAGGGCTGTGCCAGCTCTGGGGTGGCAGCAGGACCAGGGCAGTGCCCGTCCCCTGTGTTGGCGCTGCTGGGGCACCTCCAGTGCTGGGGCAGCCCTGGAAGCCTCCTGACAAGAGAGACCTGCAGGAGCTGGAGCGTGTGCAGGGAAGGGAACGGAGCTGGGACAGGGAATGGAGCCCCAGGAGAGGCTGAGGGAGCTGGGAGAGGGAATGGAGCCCCAGCAGAGGCTGAGGGAGCTGGGAAAGGGAATGGAGCCCCAGGAGAGGCTGAGGGAGCTGGGAAAGGGAATGGAGCCCCAGGAGAGGATGAGGGAGCTGGGAAAGGGAATGGAGCCCAGGAGAGGCTGAGGGAGCTGGGAAGGGGCTGAACCTGGAGAAAAGGAGGCTC
The DNA here is from genome assembly GCA_022316685.1 of Progne subis subis. Lineage (NCBI taxonomy): Eukaryota > Metazoa > Chordata > Aves > Passeriformes > Hirundinidae > Progne > Progne subis. The sequence goes on from JAKJHU010001163.1 coordinate 53,196, forward strand.
AGTGGGACCTTGTGGCTCTGCACAAGTCCCTGACAGGAGGGGACAGCCAGGGGGGGAGTTGGGCTCTGCTCCCAGGGAACAGGGACAGGACAAGGGGAAATGGCCTCAGGCTGGGCCAGGGTGGGTTCTGGTTGGACAGCAGCAGGAATTTCTCCATGGAAAGGGGACTCAGGCCTTGGCAGGGGCTGCCCAAGGAGGTTTGCAGTGCCCATCCCTGGAGGTGTCCAAGGAATTCCTGGAGGTGGCACTCAGTGCTCTGGGCTGGTGACAAGGTGGGGATCAGGCACAGGTTGGACTCGATGGGCTGGGAGGGCTTTTCCAACCTCACTGATCCTGGGCTTCTGTGCCTGTAACACTCCTGCAGGAGCAGGGAATTCTTTGGGTGTTGGAAAGATCCCTCTGGAGACAGGCTAAGCTAAACTGGGAAGGGAGGGACCAAATCCGTGCTCTGTAGGTGATGTGTGCCAGCCCTGCCTGGCAGGTGCTGAGGCTTCCCCTGAGGCTGGACAAATGCCAGAGGTGTCTGCTCCAGCACTTGTGACTTGTCAGACTGGGGCAGGCGATGCCTGAGGTCCTGGCAGGCTGGAGGTCTTGATATCCAAACTCCAGGGCTTGTTTTGAGGCTGTGCAGCAGGATTTGTGTGTCCGCATCCCAAGGGAAAAGCAATCCAGGCACCCTGCTCTGGCTGGGTGTTGAATGTCCTCTGTCAAACCCCAGCGCTCTGTTTCTGTCAGGTGTTGGATGTCCACTGCCAAGAGAGCTGCAGCCAGGCGCTGTTCCTGCTTTGCTTCCCCTGCTGGAGAGGTGTCCAAGGACGGCCAGGTTGGACACTGCTTGGAGCAACCTGGGATAGTGGAAGGTGTCCCTGTCTTGGAATGGGGCAGCCACTGTTTCTCAGGGAATTCCATCCCAGCCCCTCAAAACTCTCCCAGGGAATATTTCCTTCCTAATATTTCATCTATCCCTGCCCTCTGGCAGTGGGAAGCCATTCCACCTTGCCCTGTCCCTCCAGGCTCTTCTCAAAAATCCATCTCCTGCTTTTTTTACATGTATGAATATGCAACTATCACACTTCACAATATTATTGCCAACAATCAGCACAACAGTTAAGGGTCAGATGCCTGCAACAGTTGTTGCCTGTGAGCTAACTCAAACCACAGCTGGTGTGGAATTTGGACCGTAATTCAACTGACTCCAAAAGAATGGTTTCACTTTCGCATTCTGGGCAATAAAACGCCCGATTTCCTGGTATTACCCCGGTGCCACTGGAAAAGCTGAGGCCGTACCCAGGTAAGAGCCAGGGCTGCATAAAGAGCCGGGGCTGTGCTGGGCTTGTCCCGTCCCAGGAGCTGCGGGGCACGGAGGGAGAAGGTAGGGCCCTGGGGATGAGCTGTGGGGCCGGCAGCAGCAGGGAGCGGGATCTTGTCGGGCTCCTGCCTCCTGTTGCCGGTGTTTTGCCAGGGCTGGGGAGATGGCAGGGCAGGAGAAGAGGGCTCTGAGGGCAGCGGGCGGGCGCTGTCTGCTCCTCCGTGGGCTGCAGGAAGCCGCCTTTGCTGGCAGCCGCTTCGGGGGAGCTCGGGGGAGCCGTGTGCGCTGCGGGGCTGAGCTGGGAGCGGGGGCCGGGCTCAGACGGGTGGGAGCGGAGCGGCGAGGGAAGGAGGAGGGATGCGGGCGGATGGAGGGGCAGAGCGAAGTCTGCAGAGGCGCAAAGCCTGGCCCGAGAGCTGGCAGCGGGGCTGGCCGGGCACAGATCCCATGCGGAGCCCCTTCCATGCCGCCAGCCCGTGCCCGGCTCGGGCACCCCCAGCCCCGCGGTGGGGCCGGATGGCTGCGCTCTGCTGATGGCAGGAGCCATGGGGGATCATTCCATTTCCTCCCCGTGCAAGGAGGGTGGGATTCTCCTCTCTCACAGTCTAAGTGTCACCACTCAGAGAGCCCTGCTTCCTGGGGCAGCCCCTCAAAGGCACCAGCGCCACCGGAGCCCCTTTCCCTGGGGTAGGGCTGGGGAAAAATCTCTCGGGTGCTGTTCCCATGAAACGGGGTGCCAGCATTCCCATGGCACGTCCTGCTGCCAGCCTTGCTGTTTCCCTCTAAAGCTTCCAAGGAGGAACTCGATCCCGAGTTATGCCCTGAATGTGCTTAGTGCCTCTCTGCGGGCACTGACACAGTCACATGGGGCTTTTTCCCTATTCCTGCAGCAATGGGAAGCCGTGCAGGGTCTGCCAGGGGTGCCCTGGGGGCAGGTTCATGGTGTGGTAGGGCTGGAGTTAATATTGTGCAGGGCAGTCTCTGACTCCAGAGACATAAGCCAGTGCTGCGACGTGCTCCATTGTGAGAGAATTTGTGAGAGGACAGGGCTGGGACAAGTGGCTCAAGTGGACAAGCTCCAGCAGTGACCTTGAGCCAGTAGTTCCCTTCCTTAGCAGCCATCCTGCAGTGAGGCTCTGCTGTCCAGGGAGCAGTTGGACATGTGCCCAAAGAAAACAATTGGTGTCTAAAGTCCCTCCTGTGCTCTCCCAGCACGTCCAGCTTTCCTCTGCTGTTGAACTGCTCTTATCTTGAGCCAGTGGCTTTTCCTGCTTCTGCTGTCCCCCTCCTGTCCCCATCCTGCTGGTGGGAGCACACGAGCTGCAGGTGGGGCTCAGTGGCTGCTGGGATCCAAGCCCTGCTCTGCTTCTCCCCCCTCTCCAAGGCCCTGAGCTTGCTCCCAGCAGCAGCTGTGTGATGTGGGCAGTGGTGGGACAGGGCCCGTGCTGTCCCATTGTCTGTGCTGTTCCCCTGGCTCTGGTCCCTCCACACCTTGTCTGCTGCCCCGAGAGCACAGATGTTCCCAGGACAGCCTCTCACCCATCAGCACCCTCAAGTCCTTCTCCTCAGGGCTGCTCTCAATCCATTCTCTTCCCAGCTTGTGTCTGTGCCTGGCAATGTCCTGACCCAGGGACAGCACCTGCACTTGGCCTTGTTGACCTTCAGGGGCTTTGCTGTGTCCCACGCCTCCAGCACGCCCAGCTTCCTTCTGGTGAGGGAACATGGATATAGGTCCCAGGTGAAACCCTGCTCTGGTCACCTCCCCAGAAGAGCCCTGAGGAGTCTTTGCTGCCTGGGCAATCCCCAGTGGAGGAGAAGGGATGGTCTCCAGTGTTACCCTGGTTTTTCTGAGTTTTTTAAAGCCTTTTGATTTTCGTAAAAATGGAGTCAGATCTTTAGTTACTGCACAATATTAGGAGCAGTTTCTACCTTTTCCCCACATACGTACCATAAACAAATCCTTTGTTTTTCATTCTCTGTCCTTTGTTTGCATATTTCTAACCTGAAAACAGTTGTAACTGACAATTGGTCTGGCCACTGAGGCTGAGGGGTGGAAAACCCCAAAAGCCAATCTTCTGCCAGACCCACAAATGTATAAAAAGTAAGAAATAAACAAGGAGGCTCTCTCTCTGCCCTGACTCAGATTGAGCTGGATCGGAGAAGTCTCTGTCCTGTGAAAATCTCTCGTCTCGTGTGATTGTTTTGTTTATCACGATAACACTCCAGTTCTCCCTGGAATAAATCCTCCACATTGATGGGTGGGTTCTCCTGACGGTCTGGTCTTTTCCTTTAGGATTTCAGGCCTTTTCTTCCCACTGATCTTCTTGTTGGACCAACTGGAGCATCTGCTGTGAGGTTGGTGAGGGGAATCAGAGCCCACAGCCCTTGCACAGATTGCCCAAATCTGCAGGGATTCCCGAGGGAAAGCTGCCCCTGAAGGCTCTGGAAGGGTGAGGAACCCTCGGAGCCTGAGTCCAGCTCCCCGGCATCGATACCTGTGCTGGTAAGTGTCTTGTGGCCTTGGTGGGGTGGAAGCTGAGTGCTCTGGAAGGTTTTATGCATGGAACAAATCTCTCCAGTATCCAGCTGAATGGACACTGGGACAATTTTCAGGGTTGTGTGACAGCGTCACAACCCCCAAAGCTGTAAAGGCAGGTGTGCAACGAGAGCACCAGCTCTGCTAGAGTGAGAACATGGAATCATGGAATAGCCTGACTTCAACGGTGTTTTGCCGAGGGGCAGGGTCTGCAGAAAAGACACAAACAGCAACTTAAGGTGAAATTTACTGTAATGCAGAACTGCAAAGAATCACAAAGGGACGAGTTCAGCAATGTATTCTATTATGACTGCAAAGATTTCCTGTAGTGATTAAGAAAGATTCATCACCAGTTACCCTCAGACTTTACCGTCCTCCAGATGCACACATCAGCTGGGGAGGCCCTCCTGGTATAAACTGGCAATTCCTGTGGTGCTTCCAGATGAAGGCAGACGGGCTTCAGCCTTGCTGTGAGAGATCCCAGCTTTTATAACGTTGAATAAACAAGCTGACACCTCTTCCAGTGCAGGAACATCTGGTTTCAATCTGCTCTTAGGTTATTCCTGAAGCCTGGCCAGGGATCAAGGGGGAGCCAAGGGAGTTGTCTTTGATCCAAAACCCTAACCAAGGCCTTGTGTCCAATTTCTAAATATGGAAAAGTAAATGCATGTTTTTGTCAATGAAGGGTCACATAGACCCTATTGCTATTGATAGTTTGTTAATTATGAATATATATAAATTTTAGGTTGAAGGTTCATCTAGAGATCAACTTTGGCTCAGGGCCTGTTGTTCTGGCCTCAGTCAGGGCCTGTTCCTCCGGCCTTAGTACTTCAGAAGGGCCACACAGGGATCCTGGGAGAGGCAGGACTGAAAGCTTTACTGAAATGCAAAAAGCTCACGTCAACTGGCTGCCCTTGATCAGCTCTGAGAGTTAATGTGTTAAAAAAAGAAATTCAGTGTTACAAGAAGGACATCTCCCTCCTGAGCCTGTACTGGTTGTGACCCATGACTGACTTGTCCTTCAGGGATTTTTCGGTCAAAAGTGACCAACACTGATGGACCCCAGCACCTTTTAGACCTGTTTCCCACGGGCCCTGTGTAACTTGCCCCTGAGCAGCCTGAACTCTGCTTCTACTATGGCCAACGCTGAAGGTTTTCTGGCACTTTTCCTCCTGTCACCAGAGATTTCAAGCTCAGTGTCTCCGTGGTGGCTGTGGCCCAGATGGCCACCAATGGGCACTTGGCTGATGAGACCCTCTGTGTAATGAGCAGCAGGTCACAGAGGGCACCTCTCCAAGTGGGCTCCCAAAGTCTCCAGTCACTCCTGATGGGCCACCAGGATGCCCCAGGCACAGCTGTGCCCAGGGACAAGGTGGATTTTGGCCCTGCACTGGGCTGGGCCCCCTGAGTGTGCCAGGAAGCAGCTCCTGGCAAGAGGCGTGAGTGGGGCGAGGGAGGGGCTGTGCTGGCAGCTGGAGCAGGAGCACAGCTCAGAGCCCGTGTGGCCGTGCTGGGCATGGGGGGAGTGTGTCTGGGGAGTGTGGGGTGCCCATGGGAGCAGTGTGTGAGCAGTGCCTCCGTGTGCTGGGAGCAGCAGGCTGGGCCAGGCAGTGAGCAGGGGCAGGTGTGGGGCTGGGCAGAGGGTGCAGGATGCAGGCAGGGCTGTTGGATGGGCACAGGGGCTGTGCCAGTGCTCCAGGGAGCCAGGAATGCCCCTGGCTGCCTGCAGTTGTGAACTGTGGAGTTCTGGTGAGAGGATGTGGGTGATGGTGAAGGCAGCACCTTGTCCAGAGCAGGCTGTGTGTTTCTGTGTCTATGTTTGTGTCTCTGTGTGTCTGTCTCTGTGTCAGTATTTTTTGTCTTTGTGTGTCATTGCTGTCTCTGCTCTCTCTGGGATTCACACTCAATTTCAGGGTTGATCCTGCAAACAGGAAAGCAACAGGCACATCCAGTGTGCTGGGAAGGAGACCCTGGCTCTTGTGCCATCCCAGACTGGGCTCCAGCAGCTGGGTGGGAGCAATCCCCAGGGCTGCAGCTGCTGCAGAGCCTCTGTCAGGAGAATGGAGCCTCTGACAGCACCTTAGGGAAAGTCTCTTTTCTTCCTCCACAGACATGGCTTCACAGGATGACACACGAGATGGGGATTCAAAGGCGCAGCTCCTGGCAGAGGCATTTCAGAAGGAAGGATTGGATGCTGGATACTGGCTGCCCAAAGCATCACTGATCCTGGGAATTGAGTGCAGAGAAGCCCTGCAACACCTGGAATATAAAGACTACCTCAGGCTGGAGTGCGAGGTACGACATCGCTGGGAGAAAAAGGCACTCCAGAAACTCCTGAAAATAACAGATGAGAAAACAACGGCTAAACAAGTGCAGAAGGAGCACTTGGAGAAGACAAAGCAAAGACAAGAAGTGGCCAAACAAGCCCTGAATGATCTGACTGAAATGCTCAACAGTGGTAACCAAAGCCAGGATGCTGTGAGGGAGAAAGCAGAGACTCTGTGGCAAGCCATGGAGATTCCCAAAGAGTTCTGGCCACCACCAAAGAAACCCTTGGCGGATATGCTGAAGAGCATGCAGAAGCAGCTGGAGCAGCAGGAGTTGTCAGCAGTCAGGCTGGAGAACATCCCTGACACAGAGGTGCTGAGGCGGGCGTCGGGGGGACTGGCCCTGCAGGGCATCTACAGAACCAGCAGACCTGAAGATGTGCTGGCAACACGAGAGCAGCTCCTCAGGGTTCCTGAGGGATTCCAGCTCACTGGTCCAGAGCAAGGATCGCTGCTTGAGAGGAAGGAGTTCTCCTCCTCTGCAGCAGAATCCACTTTCACCAAGGCCATGGAGCAGCTGGGGTTCAGCTTGAGCGTTTCTGCCAAAACCGACTTTTGGAGGGTCATTCTGAGAGGAAGTGTAGGTCACAGCAGCTCCTCACAGTCACAGGACACCCACCAGTCCCACTCTGAGCAGAGTTACTTTTGCACCACCATGTACCAGTACATCCCTCTGGCCTCCTGCTACTTCCAAAGACATCAGCTTCGCCTCTCGGATGCGGCTCTGCAGGAGCTGCAAGACATGGAGCAGCTTTTGTGCTTCACTCAAGAAGACAAGTCCCCCTTGCTGGAGAGGTGTGAGAGGTTCTTCAGCAGGTTTGGGTCCCATGTAAACAAGGGTCCCCTCCACTTTGGGGGGATATTCTGGTGGAAGGCATCCACAGAAGGATTCCGAGCAGAGCAGAGGGAAGAGATGAAGCGACAAACATCTGAAGCACTGAACAGCTTTGTCAGGGCCAGCTTGGGTGGCTTCAGGGCCAGTGCTGCAGGTTCCCTGGATGTTTCCAAATCCAGCTCACAGGCTTCTGTCCTGGGAAGAGCTGGAGACAGTTCCCATACAGCAATTCATCTCTCCGTGGTCAGCACAGGGGGCCCACCAGACACAGCTTCTCTTCCTCAGTGGAAAACAGGGGTCATGTCTGATAACACAACGTGGTGTGTTATCGACCGTGGCTTTGAGCTGGTCCCAGTGTGGGATGTCATCCTGTACAACCACAGCAGGGATTTTAAGTCCGTGGGTCAGATGAGCAGAGCCCTCATGGATGTGTACAAGGAGCTGACAAATCAGAGCATTGGCACCATTTTTGGAGAGAATCTGGGCAGTGCAGTGCAAGAGGCAAGAGATTTCATGGGGACTGTGAAGGCCTGGGAGGTGACGGTGGATGAAAGAAAGCTGCTCAGGCTGATGGAGCTAAAAGATGATCTGAATGCAAGAACCAGGAACCCCAGTGTGTGGATCAACGTGTGCCTGTCAGACAAAGCCCTGCAGGACTTCCTGGTGAACATCGTGCGCAGCTGCCAGGAGTCACCTCCAGAAAACACCAGCTCTATCAAGGTAATGTTGAGAAGCCTCCTGGACCCTCATATCTACGCTGTCAAGGACTTCCCTGAGGCTTCCTTCATTATGCAATGGATCTTCCAGACTGGGCACCCACTTCCCAGATCTCCCAAAGTCTCTGAGCTTGGAGACCTCATCAAAACACTGCAGCAAATGAAGGAGCACATCTATGCTGTCACCTACACACCAGCAAGCTCTGCTTCTGCCATTCATGAAGCAAAGATAGAAGCCACCCTGACCAGCAGCCTCGCCATTTATTCCTTCCTCCAGTCTCTCCAGGAACGGGCTCAGAAGGATATGGAACTGTTGGTGCTCTTGATTGCGAGCAGCACAGGCTACCAGGTGGAAAGCAGCACTTTCCAGCACCTCCTTGGACACCCAGAAATTCAGTACATGGCCAAGGAAATGGCAGCGGCACATGAGGAGTACGTGAACCTGAAGGAGCAAGATGCCGACAGAGCTGAGGCCTCCCTTCTGCTGTTGGGTCTGACTGTGACACCCGAAAGTCAAGAGCTGTCCCCTGAGCAGAAGAGGGAGCGATTAGTTTTCATGGAAGATCACATGAAAGGCTTGTGGTCCCCACGAATAAAGAATCTCCTCCAAAAGCACAGTGGAGGCACAGACTGGGAGAGGCTGGAACGGGACTTGCATTCCTTGATCAGTGGGTGCTTGGATGGGAAATTGGATGAAGAGAGGATGCAGAACATACTCAGAGACCTGGAAGATACTTTTCAAACACCGGAGCCCTCCAGTCAATGCAAGTCAGACAGCAGAGAATCCAAGGCAAATGAAGCCATTGCAAACCAGGAGTTCCTGCAGTTGCTCAAGCGCCTTGGACTCGAAAGTCATTATCCAAGAAAAATGGGGATGGGAGATTTCCACACCATCTGCAAGACATCTCTGCAGGACAGCCAGCCCAGCAAGGACACAGAACTGCCATGTTACTTCTTGCAAAAGCTGTTAACTGTGGATTACCAGGTGAGGTACCTGACTTGCTGGGATGAGAACAACCCAGGCCTAGAATCCATGTCAGAAAGTACAGAGCAAGAGGATGAACCATCAGAGTCCTTTGAAAACTTTCTTGATTTGGAGGAAGCAGCCCCTGAAGGTGCAAACAGGGACGGCCATGTGCACCCCATGGACCTGCAGATGGCCATTTTCCATTGTGCTGATGATTTCCTCAGACAGACCCTTGCAACCAAGCTGGCCTTCTGCCAACTGGCGCTGCCTCTGCTGGTGCCCAACCCGTGCACTTCACTCATCGAGTTCCCGCTCTACGCCCTCAGCCAAATCCAAAGGAGCTGGAAAGAGGCGGAGGAGTCAGGAAAGGAGGCCAGAGCAAAGAGTTACAACAACAAACTCATCTTTCAGGCGCAGACACCCATCGTGTCCTTCATCCGCATTGGCAGCTCGGCCTCCTCTTCCAAGTCTCAGCTCCTGAACGCTCTGCTGAGCAAACGCAAACACGACACTTTCTTCCACCGCCACTGCAGAGGCAGCACCAGAGAGCGTTTGCTGATGGAAGGGGTGGTGGAGATCGCCTGGTACTGCCCCCGTGGAAGCCCCGATGACACCTTGGAGTGCTGCGTGGCTTTCTGTAACCTGCATGGAGATGCCAGGGATCACGGAGCACAGCTGCAGTTCCTGCAGGAGATATCTGCTGTCATTGTGGCTCTCGTATCTGATACGGAGCACATGGACAACAGGGGGAAAAAGCTTCTGCAGGACCTGTGGCAGTCACAAAAGCCTTTGATTTGTCTTCTTGCGCAAAAAGAGAATGTTGCCACTGTCAGACGGAGTAAAAAATTAAAAATAGGGATCAAGAACAGAAATGAAGCAGAACTGGTGATCCAGCTGACTAAAATAATTCGGAGTTTTCTGGAAGGGTCTAGTTCGCATTTCAGCTTGAATGCCTCTGTGGACAAAGCACGCCAGTATGGACTCCTAGTGGATGCAGATCAACCTGCATGCGTGACTGCCAAAGCAAAGGCAAAGGAGCTGGTGGATCTTCTGAAGAAAGAGAAGCTGTCTGAGATCAAATCCCAGCTGCTGCCGCTTCAAGGAAAACTGTGGGACCAGTGGTGCAAAAAGGACAAGGAACTCACTCGCTTGCAGGAGAAGAGGAACAAGAGCATTGAGCATCATCGCAGTCAAATTGAAAATGAGAAGCAAGCAATAAGAAGAAAGCAACTTGAGCAAGCTTTTCCTCTCAACCCACTGATGAAATCATTCCTTGGCTTTCTCCAGGCCGGGCCAGCAGATACCAAGAAATATTTCCTGCAGTGGATGAAGGTCTTTATGGACGAGCTGTCCTGTGGTCGCCTCGAAGAACTGAGGAGAGACTATCATGAGTTATGGACTGAAATCCGGACAGGAAAGAAAATCCAGGAAAACAACAGTGTGAATGCTGAGTTGCGGAATCAGCTGGATTCCATCTCTGATGAACTCAACGATTCATCCATTGGCCTGGAGCACCTTCTGAGAGAGGTAGGGCAGATTTATGAAGCCCTAGAACAAATGAACTCCAAGAATGAGTGTTCTATCAAACTGCCAGAAATTGCAGCAGAGCTGATGGTTTTGGGGTATCCTGTGGAGCTGATGGATGGGGACGCTTCTTACCTGCCCTTGCAATGGGTGGGAGCAATTTTTGACAGCTTAATTGAGAGGCTGGGGGACAAACGAGTGTTTGTGCTCTCCGTGCTGGGCATCCAGAGCACCGGCAAATCACCCTGCTGAATGCCATGTTTGGGCTGCAGTTCAACGTCAGTGCGGGGAGATGCACCCGCGGAGCCTTTATGCAGCTCATCCCCGTGGGCGAGGAGCTGCAGCAAGACCTGGGCTTTGATTTTGTGCTGGTGGTTGACACGGAGGGACTTCGTGCCATCGAGATGGCCAATAAACAGTCCCTGAACCATGACAACGAGCTGGCCACCTTTGTCATTGGTGTTGGCAACTTGACTGTGATCAATGTCTTTGGAGAAAATCCATCAGAAATGCAAGATGTTCTGCAGATCGCTGTGCAGGCTTTCCTGAGGATGAAGAAAGTCAATCTTTCCCCAAGCTGCATCTTTGTCCACCAAAATGTGGGAGAAGCAACTGCCAAGGAGCAGAACATGGAAGGACAAAGGCGTTTGCAGGAAAAGCTGGATGAAATGACCGTTATAGCAGCCCAGCAGGAATTCTGTGACATCTCCTCCTTCAGTGATGTCATTGGTTTTGATGTGAAGACCCACATTCACTACTTTGCTCACCTGTGGGAAGGAAACCCCCCAATGGCACCACCCAACCCCAGCTACAGCCAGAATGTCCAGCAACTAAAGAGTAAAATCCTCCAGGCTGCCAAGCAGCAGTCACAGCGCAGCATTTTGAGGCTCTCGAGCCTGAAAGTTCGTATGGTGACCTCTGGAATGCTTTGCTGAATGAAAACTTTGTTTCAGCTTCAAGAATTCCCTGGAGATTGCTGTGTACAGGAGACTGGAAAGTGCCTTTAGTCAGTGGACCTGGAAGCTGAGGAGTCACATCTTAGATGTACAGATGAGACTGGACAACAAAATTCGCAATGGGCACTTGCAGAATGTCACCAGAGAAGAGCTTGAAGGGCTGGTGCAAGAGACAAGTGATGCCATTGAGAAAGAAGTGGAAAAGTATTTCAGTGAAGACAAAGACCATGAGACACTTGTGCAGTGGAATCAAGCACAGAGCTGAAGCTGAAAGAACTAAAAGAGACTCTTCTTCGTGAAATGAAAAGAAATGTGAGAATCTTATTGAGCTACAGAAGGAGCAGAGGAAACTGGATGCAAGGAAGTTAGATTATGAAGATGAGCTCCTGAGAAGGAGCAGGGAGCTGGCTGGTGACTCTGAAAGGGAAGAGCCTCAGTGAGAGAGAACTGAAAGACAACTTTACTCTTGTCTGGAACAAGTGGATTGCTGAAGTCTCCCGTGTTCCTTGTCCTCCAGAAAGGGTTGATATTGATGCAGAAATGGAAGATGTCCTTCTAGAACACTTTAAGGAGCCGGGTTTCCATGAACGAATCCAGTCATTTCCCAAAGGCAGAGGATTTTCTTTTGACAAGGAGAAACACGTGAACAAAGAAAAAGTATTTAGGCTTAGCCGAAATCATTGGAACATTTCCAATGCTGATGTGATCAACTTTCAATACATCACAAACAACATCATCGCAGGTGTGAGGGCTAACATTGATAAGAAGGAACAGGAGAAACGCGATTACAGTCGAAGTTTTATCCATGAAATACTCAATGAAGTCCAGGAAGGTGTGAGCTCTGTCCCCAGCAATGTAAAATGTTACTTTTAACAGAGAGTACAGCATAGATTTGTCTCTGCATCTGTGCAAAATGGCAGCAGAAAGGTTTTAAAGCCATGCACGAAGCATTCCAAAAGGCAAATGACCCAGTCACGTACCTGAAGAGCAAGAGAGAAGATTTCTTCCAGTGTTTCCAGATTTCTTGTCAAGGAGCCACTTCGATCACAACTTTTGCTGGTTTCCTTTATGAGAAGATTGAACCAGCTCTTCGCCGGGCAGTCTATGAGAGGACAGCTAAAGACATTGCTGAGGACATGCAGGGCAAATTCCCCAGATTTCAGGGGCACAGAGCCAATCTGGAAGTTTGCATCTTGAGATACCTGGCAGAACAAGAAAATTTTGAGTATTTCAAGCAGTAGACCTTAGGTTTCCAAGAGCGTTTTTTTCAGAGTTACATTGAGAAACGTGTGAAGAGTCACTGTTTAGATGGGAGTGGGAGGCTTGAGAGGTTTTTAGATTCCTCCCTTATCTTCTCTTTGAAAAGATCCTGTCAGCTGTTTCTTCATCAACCCAAATTGTCAAAGACAGAAAAGACAGAGAAGACAAAGTCTCTCTTTGGCTGGATGAATTTTGCAGGGAACTGGACAGAGGTGATCAGCTTGCCCAGAAGTGACCTAGGGGCATTGAGCACCAGGAGGTCACCGACATTGAGTTCCTGAGCAGTACCATGGCAGAAGCTCTGGGTGACCTGAGGGACAGGCTCATGAAAGGAATTTGCTGATGCTGATATGAGCTTGTTTTCAACACAGCCTCACACCATCTTAGCAGAGCAGTTTTCAGGGTGCTGGGCGCAGTGTCCCTTTTGTGGGGCTCTCTGCACAAACAGCATGCAGGGACATGATGGAGACCATCAGGTGGACTTCCATCGCCCACAAGCTTTGTTGGGAGTCACATCATGGGTATGTTTACCTGACACTGAGTATCATACACAAGAACTGTTAATTGATATTTGTTCCAGCCTTGTTGCAAGTGACTGCAATTCCGTTCTCCCGGTGGCCCATGGATCCCCTTCAAGACATACCGTGATGCAGGACCTCCTTATTCCACTTGGAAAATTCTTCCTGATTCATCCATGCAGGCGTACTGGAAATGGTTTGTGTCTCATTTCAGGACACAGCTGGAAGCTTTGTACAATGGGAAATTTCAGGGGAGAGAAGAAATCCCTGAAGTGTGGCATAGAATTTCCAAGCAGGAAGCACTGTCCAAGCTGGAAGAGTGTAGGCCATTTCCACAGAAAGAAAGAATCACAAGGGATTTGCATTTAAAACAACTTCTTACTAGACTCTCCACAAACTGAACTTCCAGAATCATGCTCTCAAGGCCAATGAAGTCAATAGTGTTCAAATGCTCCCAAATTTCATGAAATAAGGCATGATACTGTAGCCTTTTCTTCATGATAAAGCCAGAATACTCTTGCCTTCTTGCCATAAACATTTCCCTCTGCTTTGTCCTAGAGCCAAACCAAACCCCTTCCTTTGGGAGATCGGCCTCATGGCCAAGCCTGAGCCCAAGAGCCAGGGCAAGGGCAAAGGCAGCACTCCAAGCACCCTTGGATCGGCTGCTGTGAGACAAGAAGGGACAGTGTCCCAAAGGCAGTTTTCCTGCAGCAAGGAGGTGTCCTGCTTGGAGAAAGGGCTGCAGGACCTGAGGCCAGCTCCATGCTGGCTGCAAGCTGGGCTGCTTGCCTTTTAGGCATCATCCTTCCCTCCCTGAGTGCAGCCTCCTGGATCAACTGAGGCTGTTCTCCCAGCAGGAGCTGTTGTGCCTCCGGGCTCCAGAAAGCAGTGACACAACCGCCCCGGGGCTCAGGCAGTGCTTTCACTCTCTGTCTCAGAGGTGCTGTGTCTCTGTCCAGGGCAGCTGCTCCTGCTCAGGTGCCTGGGGCTGCTGCCCTTCCCTCCAGCCTCAGTCTCAGCAGAAGCTGCTCCTGTCCTTGGTCTTTTAGCTGAGGAGAAGCCTTTGGAATGCCCCATGTGGAGAATCCTGTGTGCCAGCACCTTCTGCAGCAGCCCTTGGGGCAGTGGCTGGTGCTGTCCAGGCAGGCTGGTGGCAACCAGAGCCGTGCTCTGGAGAAGGTGGCACCAGCTGTCTCTGCCCCAGGGAGCTGTGGGGGCTTTTGCTGTGCAGGTGCTGCAACCCTGCTGGCAATGCGAGCGCCAGGCCCTCCTGGAGAGCTGGCTGAAGGGCTGCTTCAGCCTCATCCCCTGCAGGCTCTGCTAATAAAGGAGTTGAATTGGACTGCACTGCTCTGTGTCTCCTTTGTGTTCAGGGGAGCCACAGCTGGGGGTGAGTCGAGCTCTGTGTGCTGCAGATGGGCAGGGGACAGGGGGTGGCACTGGGGCAGGGGTGTGGCAGCAGAGGCTCTGCTCCATTCAGGGTCTCTGCTCCAGGAGCAGCTTCACTGTCAGCAGGGAGAGCAGAGAGGGCAGGGAGCCCCAAACCACAACACCTAGGGAAACCAGTGTCAGTGACAGGTGCCAAGGGAGGCAGTGCTGGGAACCAAGCCTGGCCTGTCACACACATGGAGGGCTGAGAAGGTTGATCCCATCGAGATCTGTGCTCTGGAGCTGCTCAGCTGGGAACCTGCAGGACAAAAGGGGAACGGGCCCAAACTCTTCCAAGCCCAGCCCTGGCCAAGCAGACCCGGAGCCAGTGACAGGAGCCAGAGCTGGGCTGTGAGAACGTGTGCTGTAAGGGCTGAGTGCCAGGGACTGGGGACAGCTGGACTGGAAGGGGATTTGGGCTGGTTTCTGGAGGCAGACTGACAATGGAGGTACCTCTGGCTGTGGTGTCACTTCCTTGGCTCAGTGGGATCGCTGTGCTCCTACTGGAGCGTAGGGGTCCCAGTTATGTGTTTATGCTTAACAGTGAATTTATTTCTGTTATCATCATAAAATTATCAGGGAGGGGAGGGGAATAACAGATAGCCAATGATTAAGCCACACATAGGAGTAGCTCATAGCTCTGACCTACTAACTTCTGGTAAGGGGTGTGACTATGCGTATTAGTTTGACATTAGGAAATTGATTTTTTCCAGAAGTTATATCTAAACAAATTAGTGATTTCATTTTGAAATGACAGCTAATACAGGCCATATGCAAATTATATGTCTCTGTGAACACACAGGGTTAAATATGGGAGGATCCTGGGAAACTGCCCTTTTCCTCTCTGCTTTGGAACAGGTAACAGGTCCAGCCCTGCCCCACCGCGTGGCCCTCCCAGCTCTGGTGGCCTGGGCTGGGCCCAGCCCGGTCTGCAGCCGTCCTGGCCAGGGTGGGCCCGATGATTCTGGGGCCAGGGGAGGGGAAGGATTATGCCCTGTCCCGCCTGAGCCCGGGTCTAAGTAGCTGCTAACATCCATCTGACTCTGAGGCCTGCCCCTGCTTCTGGCTCAGGCTGAGGAAGATGTCCCCTGGGTCCCAGGGAGCAGCTCTGAGCCGGTCCTCCTCTGGATGAGACCGAGATGTGGAGGTGGAGGCATCCACCAGCCTACCTAAGTACTGAGATCCTGGTTGTCGTTTCTTAGCCCCCATCCCTGTGGCTTTGAAAATCCTAGAAGCTACTGCCCAGCAGAAATCACAGATCATGTGGCCACTGCAGGCCTTGGGCAAGTGTAATGGTTTTAATTTAATAAAACCGGGCGGAAACACTAACTAATGAAGGTGTTTTAGTGTTTAACATTTTTGTGGGAGGGAGAGATTAGGAGAAAAAACAAACAAAGCAGGCTTAAACTTAAAAATGAAAAAAAATAGTTTTATTAACATATATTAAAAGACTGAGAAAAGGAGAAAAAAAGTTGAGAAACAAGAAAAACTTAAACTAAAACAGAATGATACCTTAAAACATGCTTCTTTCCTCTTACAAACTATTAACTTTCTTATTGAACCACATAGAAAGACACAACTTAGGATTTCAGTCAGTTTCACCACTTAGACATAACCGCTCATTACTTTAGGAGAAGAGTCCTTCTAAGATCTTTTTATGAAGACGTTTGCCACAAGACAAAAGAGTCCAGTGCTCTCAATGTCACACATCTGCTGCCCTTGGAGTTTTTTGCAGACTGTGATGTTCTATCAGCAAAGCTTCTCAGTGTATTTGGGGTACTATTTACAAATACTTCTTCTGATCTAAAATCATCTTTGTCTCAAAGGCTGAGACCTCCCTTTGACCCAGGAGTGGGGGTTTCAAAGTTCCTAAATAAATCTCCATTACATCAGTCCTTAATTTTGATTAGAATAGCATTCTACCCAAATAATACTAAGATGCTGTAAAGAACAGTTCATTTCTTCATAGTTTACCTAAGTAAAGTCCGGTTAAAAATGCCACTTCTTCAATCCTATTCCAATATTATTAGTTCTTTCACTTCTTCATCTAACTGACTTCATTCGGTGTCTGTTTTATGTACCCTTATGCTTTCTTTCTTCTTCTCTCAAGAAAGAATTGTGCTTTAAAGTTTTATGTTGCTAGTAAAGGGTTGAATCCGCCCGGGCTGGCAAAGGCCACGTGCCGGGCTGCGGGGCTGAAGAAAAAATTCACGGCCGTGCTGATAGAAGAAGCTAGTAGATGTCCTTTTTTCCACCCTCGGTCTCATCCAGGGCGGTCCAGCTCAGAGCTACTACAAAGATGAAAAAAGGCTTCACCCGGGCTGCTCTTATGTGGGTAGCAGCTCTCAGAGGCTGGGCCAGGCCCAGCCCAGCTGCCCTCAGAGGCTGGGCCGGGCCCGGCTCAGGCACCCAGAGGGCAAGCAGGGCCCGACCTGAGCTTCCCCCGCGGCTGCATGTGGGCAGCAGCTTTCAGAAGCCCGGCCAGGCCGGCTCAGCCATCCAGCCAGCAGCAGGGGACCTGACCTGGGCTTCCCCCTGCTCTCCATGCAGGCAGCAGGCTTCTGAAAGCCCTGGCCAGGCCCGGCTTCAGC
Source organism: Progne subis subis (assembly GCA_022316685.1). Taxonomy (NCBI): domain Eukaryota; kingdom Metazoa; phylum Chordata; class Aves; order Passeriformes; family Hirundinidae; genus Progne; species Progne subis. The sequence goes on from JAKJHU010001163.1 coordinate 70,163, forward strand.
CATCCAGCCAGCAGCAGGGGTCCCGACCTGGCTTCCCCCTGCTCCCCATGCAGGCAGCAGCTTCTGGGGGCCCGGCTGGCCTGGCCCTGCTGCCACGCGATCTTACCTTATTGCTGATGACAAAGCGAAGAGAGCGAGGCGGTCCCAGCAGATTAGTTTTAAATGTCTCTTCCAAAGTCACATTGACAGTTCTCGTTGGTCAACTTAGCTGCCAATATCTCAGCCAGCTTTTGGATAGGTCCTTGTAATCCCCCCCAACCCACTCTACGGTCAGGGCAGGGAAAACATTTTACATTTCTTTATATCTAAAAAACAAAATTGTGCCAAGCCATGATAGCAAGATGTTAATTCTTTCCTTGCACAGACGAAACTTCCAAAGCCCTAATCCTTCTCTGAGTGTGAGGAAAGGGACAGAGTGAGCATAGAGAAGACACGGCATGAGATGGAAGTCAGTGAAGAGAGAGTGAAAGACTGTCTGGGAGGAGGGATTTGAGGAGTTGCCGTTTTAGGCTGGACTTCTCTTATGAGCCATGGTAATGAATTGTAATATATTGGTATCGCCCTTTAAACCATGATAAACATATTCATTTTGGGGACTTGATTATTCAGATTTGTGGATTTGAGGAAAGGTATTTGTGATGGACGGAGTGAATACTGAATTAGGAGCTGTGATCCTGTAATCCCATGAGATGTTTGAACAGAGAGATAACAAGCCCTCTGCGTCAGTGAAGAAGAGAGAAGACATCTCTCTTCCCTGAGATGAAAAAGTCCTTTGCCTTTTGGAGTTGCTTATCTTTAAAACAATACCCCCAGTGTGCACGAAGTCCATGACCCATATGCAGTTGTGGAAAAAAACTGCTAATGGGAAGGGATTTCATGGTTTGCAGAATTTCTGGGCGGCTGAGATTCGTGACATGGGAGTCACCAGTGGACTGTTTTCTTGTGGCTGATCTTTCCACTGGAATTCTGAGAGAGACTCCTCACCCTAAAGAACTGATGAAAAGACTATTTTAAAGTGGTTAAACAGACTGAAAATCACAGGTTTTGTCTCTTTGTGTTGTCAGTGGGAAAATGAACATTTGTGGGGAAGGAGGAAAAGTGTTTTGAAAGTTTCATTTTGATTTTTATTTTCTTCTTTTAGTGTGTGTTAATAAATCTATCTTTGTACCCTTTAGGATTTGAGCCTGCTTTGCTTTTCTCCTGATCCTATCTCACAGCAGAGTTCTAGAAGACACTCTATCCACTACACAAAATTTGGCAAGCAGAATTTCACAAACGTGAAACTGTTACATGTATTGGTTGTTCCAGCAGGTTTATGAACAAAACCATCACACTATGTAAAATAAAGTAAAACATATCCATCAAGTAAGTGTGGACAGCTAATGAAGGTGCGATCAGTGTTTATGAGAACAGCTCAGTGTGTGTGAGAACTCCATGCTCTGCGCACTCGATTAGAGGAAGGATCCCCTGAGTCACCTGTACTGGAATAAAGAACGACTGCTTTCTAATACTCAAAACTGTGTTAGAATTTTCTCTCAAGCTGATTTGGTAACAATGGCCGCTAATTAAAATTGAATAGGTGTATGATGGCTGAAAGGATGGATCACCTCAAATAACAACTCAAAAATTCCCATACATGGTTACTGAATTAGCTATATTATGAATGAATATGGTCAAACCTCTAAGGAGTCAGAGAAGAAATATCTTGGAGCGTGTCCCTCAGTAGAGGTGATCACATTTATTGTCAAATAAAAAGGCTGAAGGGTATTGTGGATTCAGAGCCTTCCTGACTGCAGAAGACAATCACGCTCCCTGGTCTCTCACACAGGGAGCAGCTGACAGGGCTGGCGGACTAAATCCCGTGAAAAGGGGAGATTCCCTGGTGACAGCAGGAACTACTGATCAAGAGCGGAGAATGTGCAAAAAGCTGCCTGTTTGCAAATGATGCATGAGCGAGAATTAAAACTTTGACATGGATCTCCCAAGGTGATGCCAGGAGATTCTAAAAGAAAGACCTCCCTTGTCAGATGACTTCCAGAGTCCCTAAAACCTGTGGGTGTTGAGCTGCAAGGTCAGATAGTAAGCCTCACAAATGGGGAAAGAGCTGCTGCCACTCTGGTAGGGGCTATAACCACTGACCATAGTCACAGAGAGCATCAGATGTGGGCATGGGGAGAAGTGGCAGAAGAATTAATGAATTGTGGCAGAAAATACGGTCCATTGCTTCCCAGTAAAACTGACTTCCAACTCATTTTTGTGATGGATGTGAATGGAAACCACAATGCTCCTGACAATACCCAAAAAGGTGGCATTTTCCCCTGGACAGGGGGGTTGAGTTTACACAAGTGATGTGTTGGAACTCTGGAGGCTGAAAATGTCAAAGCTTTCTGAGCTGAGGGCTTCTGACCCTCAGATAAGCACCGCATCTGACTTGAGGCCTTGGAACAGGCTTCTGAGTTTGTGTGATAGCACAGGGGTTGTGGGTGTGTAGTGTGAGTGGTGTTGTGTGATCTCACAGGATGGAAAACTTAGAATTGGGATTTTAGTGTATGGTGATATATGAGAGCCAAGATGGAGAACTTTGGGTGTGGATTAGTTGTCTTTTTTGCGCCTTCTTCTTCCTTCTTCACGAATCTGGGTAGTTTTCTGTAATTGGGTGAAAAATGTCCGCATTGCGGGTTTCAGGTGATCGTAATTGGATTAGAAGTATAAATAATATAGATGTCAGCTGTTTATTGGATAATTGGAACTTAAATAGTCTTGAATAGACAGCATTTTAGGCTCACTTTCTCGACTTGTTAGGGACAGCTCCCATCTTGTGAGTTTGTGATAGATAAAAATAATAAATTTCAAAGTGAGACTTCAAAAACAATGTCTCCTGAAGTTTTATTCACCCTGACGTTGGAGCAGGAAAGAGCCAGGATCTCCAGTAGTGACGAATAGGAGAAAAAAAAGAAATCGTTTTTGGATGTCTGGTTTGCAAACGGAAATCCCGAAAACAATTATGGATGGTCAGCCTAGTGATAACCAGGAGTTATTAGTGAAGGTGTGGACCGACAAAGGAGGAATCAGCCAAAGCTGCTACCCCACTACAGCTCCTCCCTTAAAAGGTCCACAAAAAGAAAAGGTGTCTGGAAACCCTGTTCTTCATCCCCAGTTTGTGAGCCATGGGATGGAAGGATGTTTTTTTATTAGAAGGCTCACTAAAACTCAAAAGGAGATGACTGATCACTTGTGCTGTTGGCCCCCGTAAAGTCCCCACAACCTTTTTCACAGATATTGGGGCACAGGCGTCCACCCTCAAAATCAAAGATGCTTTCTCCTGGGGCTTTGTACCCTTGTGTAAGGGTCTATTTGTAGGGGTTTCCTTGGGGTTACCAACAACCCCCAAATGACAGGTAAAGCGAAATGTTGGTTACTGGGGAAGGAAAAAGCAATTGAAACCTGAAAGGTTTTTTTGTCGTGAGTCCAAACATTAACGTGGGACATATGTAGTTGTTGGGGACATGCCTTGAAAGGCTGGAAAAAGCAAGATGAGCACTATAGCTCACATCTAATTAACCAAAGCAGAATTCTTGTCACCTGTCTCTCAATCCAAGGTGCCTTAATAAATACAGAGCCAAAAATCACCATCCTTGGTTTTAGAGATAAAACCTGTTGTAAAGAAGCCAAGTACTCGGCTCTCCTAGGAATGGCCTGGGTGTGCTCCAAAGGAAAATTTTATTCCCACCTATCTCTGGAACCAGAGAATGCTGGACTGAGGTGTAGAGTCAGAATCCCCGCCCTCTACATCTTCAATTTTGCTGAAGGGTCCAAAAGACACAATTACTGTAGTGTTCCTTCCTCAGAAGCAACACAAAGATCAGAATGGCACATTCTGAATTATTATACCACTAGATAAAGAATAGCACTATTACTTGAAAACATTTTCACCCTTCAGTTCCTCCAAAAACTGTATTAGAAAACATTACTTGGCAATTTCATTTGCCAAGCAACTGGACACAGCGTGTGTTTGGAAAGCTGAATACCCACGTCCATCAGGCTTCCAATTGACATTACACAATAGATAATCTCTAGAGATGTTGCTTTGAAAGAACAAGGTGTATGTGGAATGTTACAATTGTCTGAAGCAGAATGTTGTACAATTATTGACAGTGCCTCATTCTCCACTGAGGAGGCAAGAGCTAAATGAGAGAAATAAGTGATCAGATGGGAGAATTGTTTCAATCCAGGCAACCACGAGACTGGTTTGTTGGATTAGATCCTGAATCGTGGATTGCTACCATCCTCAAGTCCTTAGGACTTACCCATGGAGAAAATGATTGGTACAAATTGGAATAGAAAGGGTAACTGGAATTTTACTCATAATTATGAATATCATTTCTCCACTGCTCCTGTAGCCAAGACACCCCATTTCTCAGAGCTGGCCCAAAGCTGCTCCCCAGGGCAGGAGATGCTGGTCCAGCCCATCTCCAGACAAGGCCTTGGTCTTTTTGGCACACCGACCTCTGGTTCTCGCCTTTGTCCTGCCAGGGCCCATTGAGATGGATCTGAACCACTTTTCAAGATGTCCAAGCAGTGCAGCCAGGAGACAGTGACCAACGAGGTCGAGCTGTTCATGATCTCCATCTTCAAGCAGAAGCAGGTCAAGGGCTGGTGGCCCTTTCATGGCCAGAGGCAAGAATGATAATCTGGAGATCACCATAAAGATTGGGGAAAAGGGAGGGTTTGCCTCCCGGGGACCTGCACTCGTTTGTGGACAACCTGCACTCCCCCACATGGCTTTGTTCCTTTGGGATCCTTCTGGCCTGGGGGCAGGTCTTAGTTTGAAAGACAGGTGTCTGCCAGGGAAAACTGGAGCTCCCTTGGAATGGAGAATGCAAACCCACTCTGTCCAAAATATTATAATTTTGAAATGAAGGGGCTTTCAGGCAAAGGTATGGAGTTAGGAATAACAGTTCTTCGCTAGTACGTCTAACAAAGCAAACAAGCAACAGCAACTACAGCATTAATAATAAACAGAACTGGAAACCCAGTAGCAGCTTCTCTGACCATTGCATTTTCCCCATTTAGTGCAGCTAAGGTCACAGCTGGCACCGGGTGCTGTCAGGCTCCCAGCAGGCAGGGCAAGTGCGATGATCCCCCCATGGCTGCAAGAGGAGCTGTGGCATAGGCTCAGGGTGCACGTGGTGATGGTGACTTTTTCCGAGACAGGAAGGGATTGTAGGGATGTATCAGGAACTCGGGAGCTGTGGCTGAAGGTGCAGAAGGTCTTGCCAAGCATGGGGTGCGGGCTACAGAGTAGCAAAAAGAGCAGCGCCGAAGAATTGACGGCGGCGGGACAGGACTGACCCAGCTCCAGCAGGGCAGGAGGAGGCGAGCTCAGAATTCCTGGGCACACGAGCAGATGATGGTAGATTTCCCAGGACTGGACCTGGTGGTGACAGTGAACTCCTCTCACAGCAAGCAGCAGCCTGGCTGTTCTCTCTCCAAAAGCTGAGGGCAAGAGACAGAAGCTGCCCCCAGCACTGTCCTTCTTCTGCCCCCAAAACTCATGGTATCTTCTCCATGATAAAACTCCCTAAGACAAAAGAAGTATAGCCAGGTGCTACAAGTCCTATCCTTTGGCCCCTTTGTTCTGCTTAAGTACCTGGAAGTATACACTAGTTAGTTTCATAGCAACTTATGGGAAAAATTCTACAAGTAAAAAAGAAACAAATCTAATCCCCAACAGGGGTCTGTCTTGGTTTAAGAGGCAGGTCTGCGAAGGAAAGCGGGAACCTTCCTGGAATGGAAAAGTGACCCTGACTCCTTTCCCAAAGTATTATAACTTTGAAATTACAGGGCTTTCAGGTATATATGTGGAAAAAGGAACAACAGATCTTTACTAATATATATACACACACATATATGAAGACAAACAAACAACAACAGCAGGCACAACACTGAAACCAGAGAAGCTACTGACAGCCTTTTCCTGCCTGTCCAGCTCTTTCCTCTGTGGTGTAGTTATGTCATCAACCAGCAGGGGCGCTGGCGGGCCCCGGCAAGGCAATGGCTGCAGTGACTCCTTGCAGCTGGCAGAGGGCGCTGGCCAGGGCGGGGCAGGGGCCATGATTCCTCCACAGCTGCAGGGGGCGCTGTGGCGCGAGCCCAGCAGCCTCTCTGCTGGCAATGGCGGCTTGGGCAAGGGGGCAGAGGGGAGACGGCTCCTCCTGCCAAACTCATAGGGAGTGGCTGTGATAAACATAAACTGTTTTTGTTCACTGGAAGTTAACTCAAGATAACAAGAAGTTACTATGTTACTATCTAAGCTTATAGAAAAGCCATATGCAAACATGCTCTTGCTCAATCCTTTTTTTTCTCTACTTCCTTAATCAGCTTTAAGTTTCAGGAACTCAAGCTTAGTTACCATATAAAGAAGAAGGGCCTAGGATGACTACCAGCCTTCATCCCTGCACCACCGGGAGGCAGAAAAAGACCCCCTAGCAACACGCCGCACATGCGCAGAGTACTACAGAAGGACACGTCAATCGGAGAAAGAAGCAAGATAAAAGGGGACTGAAAACTTGCCCAGGCGCGGCAGTTGGGAGTGCAGACTCCCTGTCGCCCAGCGCTGTATTTTGCTTATGCCCCGCTTGCTGTAATTAATAAAATTCTAATTGGGACTAAAACCTTGAGTTGTGCAATTTATAACAATTTGGTGCCGTGACTCGGATGAGAATGTTCTGGTAGGATAGGAATACTGGGGAGGCGCCCCACCTCAGGTGGCCCCGGGATCCCTATTATCTACCCCGCTCTCACCGACGAACCTAAAACTCGAGGCATAAGCAAAGGAGACCGGTCGACCCTATAAACTTTGTGCACAGAGGTCCGGACGAAGACGCAGGACGCGTGAGTATTGTGTGAAGTTTCACACGGGAGCCGTTCGGTCGGGGTCGGGTATCCTGGAGTGTGCCTGTGTGAGAGGGAAGCCGGCAGCCGGACATCCCAAGCGAGTATGGACCCTCAGTAGTGCGGTTCCCATTGCCCGCGAGGGCGTGGGCCACGAACAAGGGGAAGCGAGTGATCGCGTACGTGTGATAGAAGGCACTCCAGAAGATGGGACAGGGGAAGAGCAAGCCCCCTCCACCCATGAAACTCCCACCTGTACCTAAAGACAGTCCGTTAGGATTTATACTAGCAGAATGGAGGCAATATCCTGGGACTGGGGATAAGGATAAGGCCAAGATGATACACTATTGTGTAGAAGTATGAGGTGGGAAGGAGATATCGAAGAATGTATTTTGGCCTATGTATGGATTATCGGAAGATTGGGTAAGGCAGAAGCTCAATACTAAGACCCCTTTAGTCAGGAAGAAAGTAATTATGCGTATCTGGGTTGAGACCCCGGAGTGTTTTTATTTAACCTGAGTGAGAAACCTGACCCTTGTGAGACTAGGAGACGAGGGAAAAGGGAAGAAGAAGTCCCCCTGGTTCCACCACTGTAGGTACCGCACAAGCCCCTCCACTCCCGGTGATGATAATGCACAAGATCAAGCTGAGGCTCCACCTAGAGGTCCTGTGACTAGACAAAGAGCAAGGCAACAGAACCTATATCCCTTAAGGGAAATGCCTATGGGGGGGGGGGGGGGCCTCAGGCTAGAATAAGGTTTACTCCTGTCCCACTGAGCTCAGGGGATGTGCGGGATTTTAAAAAGGAAATGGGGAACCTACTAGAGGATCCATTAGGAGTCAGAAAGTGTGGACCAATTCTTGGGTCCCAACATTTATACTTGGGATGAATTACAATCCATCCTAGGAATCCTTTACATCGGAGGAGAAAAATATGATTAGGCGTGCAAGAATGCGCATTTGGGATGCCCAGCATGCACAAGGGCCACAAGCAGACCTTAAATGGCCATTACAAAATCCCAACTGGAATCATCAGAACCCAGAACACCGGGGACACATGCAGGATTTAAGAACAATAATCATCCAGGGCATCCGTGAGGCAGTTCCAAGAGGGCAGAATATTAACAAGGCATTTAATGAGAGACAGAAAAAGGAGGAGACACCTACGGATTGGCTAGAACGCTTGAGAAAAAAACCTGCAGATGTACTCGGGCTTAGACCCTGAGACAACGGTTGGGGCAAGCACTGTTAAAACACAATTTGTGGCTAAATCATGGGAAGATATCAGAAAGAAGTTAGAAAAAATAGATAATTGGCAAGATAGGGACCTGGATGAGCTATTGAGGGAAGCACAGAAGGTATATGTGAGAAGGGATGAAGAGAGTCCCAAGAGACAAGTAAGAATGATGGTAGCAGCAGTAAGGGAAACTAGGAGAATTGATGCCCCTCCCAAAACAAGTCAAGTGGCCCAGAGAAATGGGGGAAGGGTTCCCCAGATGGAGAAAAAAGAAGTAGGCGTATGCTTCTACTGCGGAAATAAAGGACACTTTTGGAGAGACTGCAGGAAGTGGCGGAGGGATGAGAGAGCCTTCAAGGAAGACTAGAGGGGTCAGGGTCTCTATTTGCTGGGGACACGGAAACATCAGGAGCCCTTGATAAAATTAAAAATAGGTCCTCAGCAGCAGGAATTTGAGTTTTAGTGGACACTGGAGCTGAGCGATCGACAGTCCAGGTTCTACCAGAGGGATGTAAGATATCAAAAGAAACTGCTCAAGTGATAGGGGCGAAGGGGGAGCCCTTTGAGGTCCCTGTTATAAGAATGTACTGGTGGAATCGAGACCCAAAATGGGAATAGGGAACCTTCCGCTGGTACCAGAAGAAGATTATAATTTGTTAGGGAGAGACTTGATTATAGAAATGGGCATTAATATAGAAGTAGTAAATGAGGAAATCAAAATAAAACTCTGTCCCTTGAGAGTAGAGGATGAGGAAAAAAACTAACTCAAAAGTGTGGTACACTCCTGATAGGGTAGGAAGGTTGAATATACCCCCCTTCTCAGTAATCACTTAAAGATCCAGAGACACCATAAGGGTTAAACAGTACCCCATCTCCCCGGAGGGAAAGAATGGGTTGAAGCCCGAGATTGAGAGGCTACTAAGCAAAGGACTCTTAGAACCTTGCATGTCTCCTTTTAATACCCCCATTTTGCCAGTAAAAAAGGCAGACGGATCATACCAGTTAGTGCAAAAGGACAGTAGCTCGTTTTCTGGTGGTAGCCAACCCTCACACCCTGCTAAGCAGACTAGGTCCCGAAAAACAATATTATAGTGTAATTGACCTTAAAGATGCATTCTGGGCATGTCCTCTAGATGAGAAGAGTAGGGATTACTTTGCATTTGAATGGGAAGACCCAGTCACTCATAGGAGACAGCAGCTAAGGTGGACCGTGCTCCCCAGGGGTTTACGGAATCTCCAAATTTGTTCGGACAAGCTTTAGAACAAATTTTGCAGGAATATCAGACTGGGGAAGGAGTGACCCTTATCCAATATGTAGATGACCTCCTGATTGCTGGGGAAGCAGAGGACAAAGTACGGGCAGAAAGCATTAGATTACTCAACTTCCTAAGTGCCAAAGGGCTCAAAGCACAATTCGTGGGAAAAAAAAGTAAAGTATCTTGGGCACTATCTACGGAAGGGGGGAAAAGAAAATAGACCCTGAAAGAGTAAAGGGGATACTATCCATACCGCCTCCAAGGAGCAAGAAGCAAATTAGGCAGTTGTTAGGCCTCATGGGGTATTGCCGACAGTAGATTGAGAACTATAGCACCAAGGTTAAGTTTTTATATGAGAAATTGAGCCAAGGAGGGCTAGTGAAATGGGATGAGAAAGATGACAAATATTTGAAAGCCCTGCGGCATGATTTGGTCAATGCCCCTGTGTTAAGCCTACCCGATCTGAAAAGACCCTTTTATCTATTTGTAAATACAGATAGTGGGACGGCTTATGGGTACTGACCCAGGAGTGGGCTGGGAAAAAGAAACCTGTTGGGTACTTATCTAAGCTGTTAGACCCTGTAAGCAGGGGTTGGCCTACATGTTTACAGGCTATAGTGGCCTGCGCCCTGCTTGTGGAGGAAGCTAATAAAATCACTTTCAACGGGGAACTGAGAGTATTATCCCTCATAATATCCGGGGAATTTTGCAACAAAAAGCAGAAAAGTGGATAACGGATGCCCGACTCTTGAAGTATGAGGGAATCCTATTAGACTCCCCAAAATTAACCCTAAGGTGACAGCCTTACAAAATCCGGCCCAATTCTTATACGGAAGGCCAAGTAAGGATGGATTGGCCCATGAGTGCTTATCTACCATAGAAGAACAAACCAAAATAAGACCAGACTTGGATGAAGAAGAATTAGAAGAGGGGGATAGGTTGTTTGTAGATGGCTCATCGCGAGTAATTAATGGAAAAAGGGTCTCTGGCTATGCAATAGTTGGGGAAGAAGGACTTGCAGTTATAGAATCAGGCCCTCTAAGTAGATCCTGGTCAGCGCAGGCCTGTGAACTTTATGCTGTACTACGGGCATTGCAGTTGTTGAAGAATAAATCAGGTACCATCTATACTGACTCAAAATATGCCTATGGGATTATACACACTTTTGGAAAAATATGGGAAGAGCGGGGGTTGATAAACTCCCAGGGAAAAGACCTAGTTCACCAAGATCTAATCAGGAAACTGCTGAAGGCCTTGAGGGGACCTAGGAAAATTGCTGTGTTCACCTGAAAGGGCATCAAAAAGGACTAGATTTTAAAAGCAGGGGAAATAATGCAGCAGATCAGGAAGCAAAAAGGGCTGCGTTACTGACGTTACAATCTACCCCTCAGAAGGACCCGATGGCTGAAAGAAGGAAGTGTGGGACTTGCGGAGGAAATTTGCAAGAACCCCCTTGTGATGCTTGCTGGAAAACTGGGGAGTTGATGCTATAGAATGTGCATGTAGTAACCCAAGGGCAAAAGATTGCCTCCATCATGAAAAGATCTGGAGAATATATATTTCACCACACAGGAAAAAGAAAAGATGGAAAAGATGGGGTTAAGGGAAAACCCAAAAGGGAATGGCGACTCCCGGAGGATAATAGAACTGTACTGCCTAAATCCGTAGCTATGGACATTATGAGGAGAATACATAGTAAAACACATTGGGGGGCGCAAGCATTAGTAGATCAATTTGCCACTAAGCACATGTGCATCGGGATAGATGACTTGGCAAAGCAGGTAGTGAGGGGGTGTGTTACCTGCCTGAAGGTAAATAGGGCTAATTTAAGAAAATCCTTAATGGGGGGACGACCCACAGCATACCGGCCATTCGCTAACATCCAACTAGACTTTACTGAGTTACCGAAGACCGGGAGGTATAAATATTTATTAGTAATAGTGGATCACCTAACCCATTATGTAGAGGCATTCCCTACAGCAAGGGCAACAGCACAAACAGTGATCAAGACCCTATTAGAGCAGATTATTCCCAGATACGGGGTCACGGAAACCATTGACTCAGACAGAGGCCCTCACTTTGCATCCAAAATAATTAAGGAAACCAGAGCAATAATGGGAATACAATGGGATTATCACACCCCCTGGCACCCCAAAGTTCGGGGAGAGTAGAAAGAATGAATGAAGAAATTAAAAAACAATTGACCAAACTTATGATTGAGACCAAACTGTCATGGGTAAAATGCCTACCATTAGCATTGCTAAATATCCGGACACAACCTAGATCGGATATGGGAATATCTCCGTTTGAAATGTTGTATGGAATGCCCTACAATATGGAGGAACCACAAGATCATCCAAAGTTGAGGATCAGAATATGAATGTATACATTACCAGCCTAATGAAATATAGGGAAAATCTGTGGAGAAAAGGAAGGTTAGCTCAGAGACCCCCACTAGATTTGAAACTGCACCAGGTGCAACCAGGAGATTGGGTAATGATAAAGTCCTGGAAAGAAGCAACCTTGGCCCCACAATGGGAGGGCCCTTACCTTGTATTGCTTACTACAGAAACTGCAATCAGAACAGCAGAGAAGGGATGGACCCATGCTAGCAGAATTAAAGGGCCAGTGAGCAAACCGACTCCTGAGTGGCAGGTGACAAGCAATCCCGGAGACCTGAAGTTACGGATCAGAGGAGAGATCGTTAATGAATGGACACCGTGTAGAATATGCACCAGAACCACACTACACGGAGGAAAGACTAATTTGTAACTCTGATGTTAAGATAAGGTGTAGAGACCCAGAGTGCAATTGTTATCCTTTTGTTTGTTATATTTGTAAAATCTGCAGGGACAGGTGGTGGAGTCATTGTAGGCGAGGAACCCCTCCTAGAGGAATTTGCAGCCCCTGTTGGGGCTTTAGAGTTAGCTAGACAAGAACTGCAAAGATACAGTGAACAAAAATAAGTAAGAACAAGAGAAATGGGAGAATTGTGATAAACATAAACTGTTTTTGTTCACTGGAAGTTAACTCAAGATAACAAGAAGTTACTATGGTACCATCTAAGCTTATAGAAAAGCCATATGCAAACATGCTCTTGCTCAATCCTTTTTTTTTTTTTCTCTACTTGCTTAATCAGCTTTAAGTTTCAGGAACTCAAGCTTAGTTACCATATAAAGAAGAAGGCGCCTAGGATGACTACCAGCCTTCATCCCTGCGACCACCGGGAGGCAGAAAAAGACCCCCTAGCAACACGCCGCACATGCGCGGAGTACTACAGGAAGGACACGTCAGTCGGAGAAAGAAGCAAGATAAAAGGGGGACTAAAAACTTGCCCAGGCGCGGCAGTTGGTGGAGTGCAGACTCCCTGTCGCCCAGCGCTGTATTTTGCTTATGCCCTGCTTGCTGTAATTAATAAAATTCTAATTGGGACTAAAACCTTGAGTTGTGCAATTTATAACAGTAGCCACTCTCATGCCACTCTGGGTGGTGAGCTGGACTGTAGTGTGAACCTCGGAGCAGCGGGCTGGAACAGCAGAGGCGAGCAGACCCATGGTGACAAACCAAAGTGTAGCAATAACCCTGGAGCAGCGGTGGAAAACAGCCTGGGCAGGCAGGCCGATTGGGCAGCGCTGACCCCCGGCCTCACTCTCTGGCAGCTGGCAGAAATGGTGAAGGCAGGCAGGTCCAATTGAGCAGTTAGTCCATGTTGGCATCTGGTAGAAACGGCAAAGAAACGCCACCAGACCCTGGGAGCAAACCCCAATGCAGCTCTGTGGAGGGAAAGCCAGGCGCCTGCTCCCCGCGCCACAAGCAGCCACTGTCCCCTCATGAGTGAGGGGCCCAGTGAGGACGTAATGGTCTCTGCAGCGGCTTTGAGCGGCCCCATGTAAACAATTTGCCTTGTGGGCCATAGAGCTTTTCCTGTACTGATGTGTGGGGGTGGAGCTTTAACAGAATGATCCAACTGTAATTTTGATATACACTGAGTTTCACAGGTTCTCCTGTTTATAGGAAAATGTTTGCTCTGTGCAGCAAAATTAAGTGCTTCTTTACCAGTGTCACCTGATTTCTGATGTAACCATTCTCCCAACTGGTGCCATCCCTGATTTGAGGAGTCTTGTATCTTTATTTCCCTGATTCTAGCTAATTCATCCACCCTTCTCTTCCAGTTTGTGGCTGGTCTGGGGTTTTTTTGGCATGGGCTCTGACCCATCCTATTTTGAATGGTGTTTTTTCTGGCAATATCTAACAATAATTGCCAGTCTTGAAATCTCTAGATAGGAAACTTACAGCCATAGCATTCTTGTTAATCAGCCATCTGAATTGGATCCTATGGTGTTGTCTTTTGGGTATGATTTCCTTCTCCACCCCGAGATCAGAGGTTGCTTCAGTTTTTATAATGGGTCTGGCTTCATATACAGAATTGTTAGTCTGCACTAGCTCAGCTTTTTCTCCCAGCTTTTTTTTTTCTCTTTCTGTTCCTTCTGTGGCTGATTCCTCATCTGTTCTATTTGCAAGGACAACAGTAACTCCTTTGCGTCCCTGTTTCTACTTCATTTTTCACATCTTGTTTCTCTTTAATACTATCTTTTCAGTATTTGTAAGCAGCTTCTAGACAGGCACTGAACATTTTACAAAAAAATTCCTTTATCTTTCCCATCCTTTGAACAGCCTCTAAAGTTTAATTGTTCTTCCACAGCTTCCCAGTCATGCCAATTATCCTGAAGCCATTTTTCTGGGAAACTGAGGCTTCGACTTGGTCCATGCTGTTATAAATTGCACGACTCAAGGTTTTAGTCCCAATTAGAATTTTATTAATTACAGCAAGCGGGGCATAAGCAAAATATAGCGCTGGGCGACAGGGAGTCTGCACTCTGCCAACTGCCGCGCTCGGGCAAGTTTTCAGTCCCTCTTTTATCTTGCTTCTTCTTCCGATTGACGTGTCCTTCTTGTAGTACTCTGCGCATGTGCGGCGTGTTGCTAGGGGGTCTTTTTCTGCCTCCCGGTGGTTGCAGGGATGAAGGCTGGTAGTCATCTTCTAGTGTCCCCTAGTAGCCTTCTTCCATATATGGTAACTAAGCTTGAGTTCCTGAAACTTAAAGCTGATTAAGGAAGTAGAGAAAAAAAAAAGGATTGAGCAAGAGCATATTTGCATATGGCTTTTCTATAAGCTTAGATAGTAACATAGTAACTTCCTGTTATCTTGAGTTATTTAACCTCCAGTGAAAAACAGTTTATGTTTATCACAATTCCCCCATTTCTCTTGTTCTTACTTATTTTTGTTCACTGTATCTTTGCAGTTCTTGTCTAGCTAACTCTAAAGTTTCTAAATTTTCTTCTTCAGGTATTAGGTCCTACTTAGTTCTAAGGAGCATAAGGTGTGCCGCTTCCAGCCGGCTTTTCACTATAGTAATCAGTTTATTAAATATACATGGTCCGAGGGTAAGCCCGAGCCCTAACAGAATTACTGGCCCTGCAATAGTAGAAAGCAGTGTGGTTAACTAAGGAGAGTGGTTGAACTAATTTTCATACCAACTCTGATGTGCTTCTCTCTCTCTTTTCCGCTGTTCTATCTGCTTTCTTAGTTCATTCATACGAACAGCATTTCTCTTTTAGTGCTACACAAAGGCCCCCTTGTTGTAAAAACAGCAGATCTAAACCCCTTCGATTTTGTAGTCATGGGTGTGATTGAAAATTTTTAGAGATAAACAAGGAGTAATTCCTATACTCTGGCAAACCTACTGAGTATTGGGAGCTGGGAGTAACCAATCTGCTTTTTGTTTTTGCTTTGGGTCTTTCACAGTGATGTTACACAAATGTTCTCTATTAGGGGGAACAGTACCCACACACCGTCCCTGTCCGGTTACCTGAGAGAGCGTTACTCCTTGAGTACTGGGTTTGGTCTTACACTCTCTGGGTCATGTGGGACTGGTTCTTTTTTATTAGTATTAAGCTTCCGCTATCAGTTTTAGGTTGCCAATATCTTACTCCCCAGGTTCGTCCTATTACCCATCTAGGATCTTGGTGTTCCAGAATTAAGACTCTTAGAGATTTATAATTTCCTTTTTTTCCATACGTTACCGTGTAGGGCATAACCGGGTGGGTCACACCCATGTGGTTCCCAGGTTACCTTAAGATATCTATCTTGTCTTGTAGGCGTCCATCCCATCGTAATAGTTTCACACCCCCAATAAGCACAATAATATTCATTAGGGAAATTGCAATATCCCTGCCCTGGGTTTGAACTGGGACACCAATAGGTAGCTTTAGAATCCTACCCGAAGCGGCGTAGGTTGTCTGGTGTACAGTCTTGACCCATTAGCTCACAATTGGTCACGTTAAAGAAAGGAGCTCCCACAGTAACATTGACTTTGAGAATTTTAGAGTTTTCCCATTGAGTTAGTGACCATTTAAAGGGCTGGTGTGGTAGAGTATCTACGGCATTAACCCTTCCTAAGTATAACATTAACAAAAGAAAAGTAATCTGCTGGATCAAGTGGCGAGCATCATTGGGGGCGTAGGGATGGAAGCATATCTGAGGATTTTTCCATTTTATAGACTGCGACCTGTCCCCCTGCCCAGGGTCCTCGCTTCTATTCCCATTCTTGAGGCAATTCCCCGAATATTGTTTCGTTGTCCCACCCTGGGGGTTCCTTCCTCCACAACCTTTTATCCCTCTGCCTTGCTCGTCGACTCGGTTGCCTCGAGCCACAAGGAGTACCATCTTCTCGGCAGCAGGGATATTCTTCAGGAGGTCCCCGGGGACGATTCTGTTGCCTCTTGACGTAGGAATCCCAGTTCCGATATTTAACCGGGGGTGTATCACACCGGATTCCCTTTAGGCGTGTGCGGCAGGTGCAGTCAACAATCTCAGCTATGAACGGGATGGGTTCATTAGGGTGATAACAATAATATTTTGGTTCAATCCCTAATGCAAAAATCCTCCACCATTCTTCTGATTCTTCCACTAACCCCTCATGTTTAACTTTATATTCTAGAATCCAATCAGTTATGTTCCACTGCAGTACCCAACAGGGGCGGCAAATTCCTCTAGGAGGGGTTCCTCGCCTACAATGACTCCACCACCTGTCCCTGCAGATTTTACAAATATAACAAACAAAAGGATAACAATTGCACTCTGGGTCTCTACACCTTATCTTAACATCAGAGTTACAAATTAGTCTTTCCTCCGTGTAGTGTGGTTCTGGTGCATATTCTACACGGTGTCCATTCATTAACGATCTCTCCTCTGCATCCGTAACTTCAGGTCTCCGGGATTGCTTGTCACCTGCCACTCAGGAGTCGGTTTGCTCACTGGCCCTTTAATTCTGCTAGCATGGGTCCATCCCTTCTCTGCTGTTCTGATTGCAGTTTCTGTAGTAAGCAATACAAGGTAAGGGCCCTCCCATTGTGGGGCCAAGGTTGCTTCTTTCCAGGACTTTATCATTACCCAATCTCCTGGTTGCACCTGGTGCAGTTTCAAATCTAGTGGGGGTCTCTGAGCTAACCTTCCTTTTCTCCACAGATTTTCCCTATATTTCATTAGGCTGGTAATGTATACATTCATATTCTGATCCCTCAACTTTGGATGATCTTGTGGTTCCTCCATATTGTAGGGCATTCCATACAACATTTCAAACGGAGATATTCCCATATCCGATCTAGGTTGTGTCCGGATATTTAGCAATGCTAATGGTAGGCATTTTACCCATGACAGTTTGGTCTCAATCATAAGTTTGGTCAATTGTTTTTTAATTTCTTCATTCATTCTTTCTACTCTCCCCGAACTTTGGGGTGCCAGGGGGTGTGATAATCCCATTGTATTCCCATTATTGCTCTGGTTTCCTTAATTATTTTGGATGCAAAGTGAGGGCCTCTGTCTGAGTCAATGGTTTCCGTGACCCCGTATCTGGGAATAATCTGCTCTAATAGGGTCTTGATCACTGTTTGTGCTGTTGCCCTTGCTGTAGGGAATGCCTCTACATAATGGGTTAGGTGATCCACTATTACTAATAAATATTTATACCTCCCGGTCTTCGGTAACTCAGTAAAGTCTAGTTGGATGTTAGCGAATGGCCGGTATGCTGTGGGTCGTCCCCCCATTAAGGATTTTCTTAAATTAGCCCTATTTACCTTCAGGCAGGTAACACACCCCCTCACTACCTGCTTTGCCAAGTCATCTATCCGATGCACATGTGCTTAGTGGCAAATTGATCTACTAACGCTTGCGCCCCCCAATGTGTTTTACTATGCATTCTCCTCATAATGGTCATAGCTACGGATTTAGGCAGTACAGTTCTATTATCCTCCGGGAGTCGCCATTCCCTTTTTGGGTTTTCCCTTAACCCCATCTTTTCCATCTTTTCTTTTTCCTGTGTGGTGAAATTATGTATTCTCCAGATCTTTTCATGATGGAGGCAATCTTTTGCCCTTGGGTTACTACATGCACATTCTATAGCATCAACTCCCAGTTTTTCTAGCAAGCATCACAAGGGGGTGCTTGCAAATTTCCTCCGCAAGTCCCACACTTCCTTCTTTCAGCCATCGGGTCTTTCTGAGGGGTAGATTGTAACGTCAGTAACGCAGCCCTTTTTGCTTCCTGATCTGCTGCATTATTTCCCCTGCTTTTAAAATCTAGTCCTTTTTGATGCCCTTTCAGGTGAACGACAAGCAATTTTCCTAAGTCCCCTCAAGGCCTTCAGCAGTTTCCTGATTAGATCTTGGTGAACTAGGTCTTTTCCCTGGGAGTTTATCAACCCCCGCTCTTCCCATATTTTTCCAAAAGTGTGTATAATCCCGTAGGCGTATTTTGAGTCAGTATAGATGGTACCTGATTTATTCTTCAACAACTGCAATGCCCGTAGTACAGCATAAAGTTCACAGGCCTGCGCTGACCAGGATCTACTTCGAGGGCCTGATTCTATAACTGCAAGTCCTTCTTCCCCAACTATTGCATAGCCAGAGACCCTTTTTCCATTAATTACTCGCGATGAGCCATCTACAAACAACCTATCCCCCTCTTCTAATTCTTCTTCATCCAAGTCTGGTCTTATTTTGGTTTGTTCTTCTATGGTAGATAAGCACTCATGGGCCAATCCATCCTTACTTGGCCTTCCGTATAAGAATTGGGCCGGATTTTGTAAGGCTGTCACCTTCAGGGTTAATTTTGGGGAGTCTAATAGGATTCCCTCATACTTCAAGAGTCAGGCATCCGTTATCCACTTTTCGCTTTTTGTTGCAAA
>JAKJHU010001164.1:0-88782 GCA_022316685.1 Progne subis subis
AAGGAAGCTACACACACTCTCCATCCTAGAAGGAGTGTGTCAGAATTCTCTGCCATTATAAAGGAGGCCTCAGCTTTTGTACTGTAAAGTGATTGACAGTCAGATATATCAGCTCAGAAGCTTTACTTAAATTACCAGTACTGTCACTTGTTGGTTCCAATATCAGTAGCTCTGCTGCATCCTCACCAGTGCCAATTTCTGTCAGGAAAGACCGTTCTTCACAGAATAGAGTGTTTAACTTTGGGATTGATAAGTCAAACTAGTCTCAGCATTCTTCAGCAGCAAAAGCAGGGTGAGCCCCTCTTCTCCATCAGCACTGATAACTTCTGCAAATAGAGGCAAGTTTGAGGTGTTTGACCTCCACTTAGGCAGAGCATCCTGATGGCCCCATAAGCAGATACCATGACTTCACTTTCCAGCTGACACAAAAGCAAACGTTCTTCATCGGTTACTTGCTGGGGTCTGGAAGTATGCAACTGTTCAACTGCCATAGTTCACTTGATATGTGGTAGTTTATAAAACCCTCATGCTTGGTCATATGTGTCTAAACCTAATAGTTTAAATAATTATTTGCAGAAAAGAGGATAAATGTTTCAAAGTGTTGATGAGTATGTAAGAGATTTTGAGTTCAGCTAACAGCTTGACTGGACCCTGAGCTGCAGTAGTTTAATTTACAGTATATTTCAAGCTGATTTTGTTCAAATTAATACAAAAGACTGGGTTCTCATATCAAATTAATTAGCATAGCTTTAACTAAACTTCAGTTAATTAGGAGGAAGTTTATGTTAAAGTGAATATATTACTCTTATGGTGAAATAAGAATCTATAAGAAAACATGGCCATTCCTGAGCCAACCTGATTTGTATGAGGTGACATTTCCTGATCACAAATACTTCATGTATTCAAGTTTGTTTTTATGAAAACAAACTGCCACAGTACTTTTTAAAAACATCTTAATTCCAGAATTTTGTGGAGGGAGTCAAGCACAGTATGCCTTCAAATTTTCAGTTATTTTTCCTTGGTCTCTCTGTGCCTTTTGTGTGTACAAGTCATTAAGCTCTAGTTGGGTAGTATTTGTGTGTTACATTGTAACCACAGTGTGAGCTCCATTCTAAAAGCTTTGCTCTAACTCCGTCCTAAAGCATGGCAAATTACCCTAACAGGGCTGACAGGGTCTACCCTCTGCTTTATGTTGTATGCCTTGTACAGTTTATGTTGCTGTTTAGATGAACTCCATTCGAGCAGGGAGTGTTGGGTTTTATCACTGCATTTTTCTGTCAATGCAGGAAGAACATACTGCAGTTCTTGGATGCTGAAAGAGATGTCTCAGTGGTCAAAAGCAGCTTCAAGCCAGGAGATGTTATTCATTATGTACTGGACAGACGTCGCACTCTAAACATTTCTCAGGATTTGCACAGCCTTCTCCCTGAAGTTTCTCCAATGAAAAATCGCCGATTTAAAACCTGTGCAGTTATTGGGAATTCTGGCATCCTTCTGAAGAGTGGCTGTGGAAAAGAGATTGATAGCCATGACTTTGTAATAAGGTAAGTTTTTATCTGCTGTTGAAGATGCAGGCTATTATGTTTCTTGGAGAAAAGCTGGGAGAAATGTTTTAGCCTGAGGTACGTATTACAGGCATTATCTGATATTAATCTGAAACAGTATCCATCAACATGTGATTTCCCAAATTTAAATTCATGCTTATATTATTAACAAGAAGATTATTTTTACAGTGAAAATAAAACAAGAGCGAGAGGTTTATATCACTTACTTTTGCTTTTTGCTGTGCTTATTCCAGACAAAATTATTCTTATAGAGGTCTTGGTAGCATCAATGCAAAATGGTTTCTCCTTTAAAAACACTCTTAGCTTTTGGTCAGCACAGGTGGCCTTTTGTAAATTACTACATTACTTTTGTGTAGCATGTAGTAAAATTTCAGTGTGGTGTATTGATGTTAAACCAGGATGCCACAGAAGTAGCTGGAAGTCACCCTAATATACTCCTTCACATTGGTTTAAGAATTTATTCTTTGCAGTTTGGGGGAAAAAATTTCACTTTTTCACTTTTTATTCATTCTTCAAACACACACAATAGAGACCTTTGGATTTCATGTCAAAGCTGACCTCATTTGACATCTTGGCATTATGTAGAAAATGCTGAGCAAGAGATGGGTACTTTTGCTTTTGAAGCAGAAGTTTTAATTGATTTGGTTTGAGAAAGGTGAAAGGGTAGAAAACAGGAGAGTTGTGACAGAAAGCAATATAGAAATAGTAGTCATTGTTAGTTATTTGCTTTTTCTTTTTTCACCGTAAAAAATGATGGTGACAATGAATAGTAAAAGGACATGGAAAAGAAAAATAACAGTTTTGCAGTACATAAATAGAAGTAGACTATACATGAAATTTGTATTTAATTTGAAAATTATTTTAACAAGTCGCAACTGAAGCAACTTCTCTCTTTCATTTTCCTTATTAATCTTACTGTACCACTAGTTATTCAAATTAGCATCCTTACTTACTGCAGAGGAAATCCAAAAGCAATTACCACAGTTTTAAACTGCATTTAGCCTATGGCATGCTTTTTTGCTCTCGCTGAGATGTGATTCATTTAAGAGGATGTCTTGGTTTAAATTTAGGAGGAAGTGTTCTGAAAGGGTGTTTCCTTTAATGAAGAATAGGGTTTTTTAGCAATGTTTTTTATGGGTTCTTACAGGTTCAAAAGGATTTTTCTTGGAGAAAGTGAAAAAATTGTTTATTTAAAAAGTAAGTTTACAGGTATGAAAAGAACAAATAATGTTAAATAATATAACTTTTTTGCTGATTTGAGAGGTTCAGAGTTTTATCTGTAGGTGTGGTTCAGTCTTTTCTGAGTCTGGAGCCAGTGTCTGGGCCGCAGTGCAGTGGAGGGAGGCCCCCAGGTGATGTTTTGGTGTTTTGGATTGGAGTAATGTTATAGAAGATGAAGCTACTGTTCTAGGAAAAACTCCTGCTTCAGCTAACAAACAAAAAGCTAGCTTAAAAAGCAAACAACTCAGTCTCTTTTTCTCTGTGTTTTTAAACACGGGTGGTGAAAAAAAATTATTTCTTCTCCTTCCTCTTTCTCTCTCTCTGGATTTAGCTTAAAGCTCTAGGGCCCATTTTTGGGCACAAAGCAAGGAATAGGGGATACAATAACATAATTCCAGGATGGAGGTGACACAGGATTACAGAAAAAATGAGTTGCTAGATTTTCTAGATTAAAATTTTCATAGAAAAGGCAAGGTACATATTTTATTGTAAATCACGTGCTGGATTTCTTTGCAGTCATCCCCATGCTCTTCCACTTGTTTTAATTAGCCATGAAACTAGGCGATGATATCTGACAGGCAGTTTTAACTAATTCAGCTATAGAAGGATAACATTCTAAAGACTTGGTGAAGCTTAATAGGAGCAGTAGGAAGTTGCTGTTGCTAATTAATTCTTTAGACTGGAGAGAGATGTGGGTGTTCTGTGAGGAGCTGGAACCTGTTGCCCAGAGAAGCTGTGCATGCCCCGTCCCTGGAAGTGTTCAGGGCCAGGTTGGATGGGTCTCTGAGCTACCTGGTCTAGTGAGACCCCTGACCATGGTGGGGGATGTAGTACTAGTTAATCTTTAAGGCCCCTTTTCAACCTAAATCATTTTATGATTCCATTAAACATCTCTCCTATGGTATATGACAATTAAAGTGATCTGTCTAACAACAAGTGAGTCTGACAACATTGTGATTAATAGTTTTGGGAATAACATGCTTGGCCATGCTGCCTATAGGGAGTTTCAATGAAAGTTGAGATGGTTTAGAATTTACACATTATAATTGAAACTATATGATATTTGTTTAAGTCTCGATGCATGTATAGTTGTATAGCATCTGTTTAAATAGCAAAGAATTCGTTCATAACGGAAGTTAAAGAAAAAACAAATCGTTCATCAGAGTTAGTTTCCTACGTTCCTCATATTCCATTTAGTAAAACTTGTACATCACTTGATATGTAATCACATGGTGTAATTATGACGTTCTGGATTGCTTCATAAGCACTTACCTATATTGGTGTTAGGATTCCAGTATTAAAATGTACCGTGACGCTCTGTTAATCTTTTTACTTTTATCTGATCTCTTAGAAATAAAATGTCCTCACTTATGTGCCACCTGATGGTATTCTCAAAAGGAGTTACTGAATGTAGCCAAGTGTGTAGGCTGGTGAAGGACAGTTTTGTAGAATCTTCTGATGCTAAGTGCATTATGCCTATATGCTGTGACAAGTATGTAATACTATTCTGGTTAAATATATTCCCTTGATTTTGATTGTATTTTATGGGGGGCACGGGGAGAGAGGAGGAGGGTGGAATCTGAAGGAAAATTGTCTCTGAGAGTTATTTCTTAGAGGAGCAGTTCTTATGTCAGAGTTAACACCAACAATACCATTAATTTAATGATAAAACTGACACAGAAAGTTTGTGACAATGAAGAAGACACAATGGATATCCAACAATATTTGCAGTATGATAAACTCAATATTCTATAAAGGTAGTGTGAAGGTGTTAATAATAATGGACAAACACACAGAAGTTTCACAAGTTTAGTAAAGTCATTCCTATTTTGGCAGTAGAAAATATGGTCCATCTAACTAAAATGAGAAGCAAGGAGACTGCTATTAAAAAAATCCCAAACAGTGATGACTATGACTATTTCTGTTTCCTTTATACCTTTCCTTTTTACCTTTCATGCTTTTATACCGCATTAGGAACTATTGATCTATGTGCCCCTACTAGTCTTTTCCAGTGCTGAGCTTAAGTGTGCTGCATTTTGATGCTATGCCCAAAGAGAGTCTGAAGCATTCCAAAATATCTGATTAGATCTTATTCCCACATTATCCATACTTTCTCATGCTGAAATTACCAAGCCAGGGCTGAGTTAGCTGTTGCATCTTAAAAAGCAGATTAACTTGTTATAGTCAAGTGGTATATTTTGAAATGCAGTGCTTGCATAGAAGTTTCTGAGAAATACAGCTGTATTTTGGGCAAGCGTAAGATAACAACACTAAGCATTGCCAAGTAATAACTCGGAATTACTTCTGGAAGTATGTACTAAACAGTTCAGCTTTGGGTTCTGAATTTGAACAATATCAAAAATCAGAATACATGGGGGGGGTGGGTGTATTTTTGGTGGGTTGTTTTGTTTTGGTTTTGATTTTGTTTGTATTTTTGGGGGGTTTTTGGGTTTGGTGGGGTTTTTTTTGTTTGTTTGTTTTGGTTTTGGTTTTTTGGGTTTGGTTTTTTTGGGGGGGGGGGGTTTGTTTTGTTTTTTGGGGTTTTTTTTGTGTGTGTGTATGAAAGTTACCACAGCACTGCTGCACGGCTTTATTTGAAGAACCAGGTGAGAAGATACACTATATACACCTGAGTATTAGGGCAATGTGCTTCTTGTATGTAGATTGAGTAGAGTGTAGTCCAGCTGTGAGGTTCTCTTCTGTCTTGAATTCTTTTTTCCTCTCCTGCTTGCTCAAGCCTTTCATTTTTCTTTCATACCCAATTATTTCTTTAAAATGGTGTGAATTACTGAATTCAAGATTGCTATTTTGGTTCTTACAAGAATTTGAATATGAATCTGGATATGAAACCTTTCAGGCTACTCAGGAAGAAGTGTATGTTATTGACACTAATCTAGGTATAATGCCTTACGTTTCAGGAAGGTTTAATATGTTGGCCAGCAACAATCTGATTTTCATTTTTTGTCTTCTCAGAATGTATGTGGTTATTACTATGTAACTGATATTTTTGGGTTTGCTCTACCAAGAGAAGATGCTAATGAAACAAAGCATTGGTATAAAGCACTGCTTTCCATGACTTTATACTGTTTTAAAGTATTTATTTCAACTTTTAAACCTGAAGTCCACCAATTGTTAGAGGATTAAGAAGTGTACAGCTTCATGGCCATCTCTTGCGTTATTCTACTATAATGGTGATATTTATATCACATATAAGGTAGAATATTCCTTTGGTTCTCAATGTCAGATAAAATTGAAATGATAGCTATTTTACTCAAGGAAATTTTAATGGCTTTTATTTAAAATTAACTTGAAATAAGTCTATGAATACTTTGCACTGGACCTTTGTATACATATACATGATCTGTGTACTTACTAGTGACAAAGCAAGTTGAACTGAATCTTGTGCGGAATAACTGACTTCTCATTTGAGCATATTTTTGTGATTTTGATTGCATTATTTTTTTTAATTAAGCTCTGCTCTCTAAAAGACTATCTGTGTTATGGATGTTTGAGCCATAAAGATGGCACAGGAAACCCAGGGATGATCACCCAGTTTGGTGAAATTGTGGTATAGAAGCACCTATTCCATTCTTCATTTTTTTCTCATGGCATACAACTCTAGCCATTAGCAGGTTTTTCCCCACACTTTTTCTTAATGTATCCCACTGTGACTAATACATGCAATGGGTGTCTGTGGAAGGGAAGAAGCGGATTTTCAATCACTGAGGCTTTTTGTTCTGCATGTGTTAGTATCTCAGTTGTTTTATGCATGCTCAAATACTACATGATATTTCAGACATCATCTAATTTTTCCCTTTTATCCCAGAGCTCTTTTTAGTGCATTTTTAAGTTGGAAATGTTTTGTTATCACACTGAAAGCTCATGTGTGGGCATCCCTGTATTTTTACTGGGAATGTTTTATAGATATATTTGCCTTTTAGTGTCATAGTTGTACATAGTATTTGTGTAACTTAGGTGCCTCTGTAAGCTTAGCTATTTCCTAAATAATATAATTGATGCCTAATACTAAGTTTATAGTAACCACCTTGTTGCACAGAAGTTTTTTCTATGGTCTAGTTTGATGTCATGGGAAGAAAAGGCACTGCAGCATTAATTTGAGGTACCATGGATATTATTGCCTATGATACTATGGATCACGTGAGTTATGAATTCTGAATGTTTCCCATACACTTAGGTCTTTTTTTAATGCCCACTCTCAAATGTATCAGTCTTTGTCTCATTAGACCATTTTCTAAGCATTTCTACCATAGATACTGCTTACAGGAAGTAAGGGAACAAATAACAACTAATTGTTTGCTAGTTTTGTGCAAGGGAAAGAAGTAGTAGTTAGTGCTTCTGATTAAATGCTTTTATATAGAAAATAATACCCATAAGATTATTTGTTTCAAACACTCTACTGAAACAAAATTTTTATGGGAAAAAATAGCAAAGGAACCCATGAAAACATTATTTTAGAAAATTATTTTTGCTGGGAGAAAACTAATTCCATCTTTTTGTCTGGAAACAGCTCAGGAGAAGGAGACCTAGGAGGTTTAAAAACCTTTTAGTAAAGTGATATACTATCAATAGTCATATTTTCAGCAATTTGCTTAATTAAGTCAGTCTTCAGTCTCGATGTGACTTAATTACTCTTCTTATATTCTCAGTAACAGTAGCATAGCAAGTTTGTCTTGCTCAGCTTTCACCTGAAGCCTGGTTACTTGCATGCTAACGTGAAGGCTGCACTGAAGTTGTTTTTCAAATGAACAGAAAGTGATGGTATGTTGCAAGAAATTTATACATATGCATTCATATGTTGCAAGGTACTAATAATGTGGCATGTGAGAAAGAGGAAATTCAGTAAATTACAGTCTTACATATATTCTTCCTTTAAAAACCCCAATAAAAGTATGGTTTTATTTACAGTGCATAAATCCCTAGGCATGTAATGGTAAAGCTTTTCGTGCAGAAACACCCTCACCATTTCATCTCTGTTGTGATTATATTTGGCATTCTCTGCCTTATGGCAAATTAGCTAGTATTAAAAAATACAACAACGGAAGGGTATTGCTTTGCTGATTTAAAAGTTTTTCAGTTAATAGGCTTCTTCATTTCGCGTGAAAGGAAATTATGTATGTTTGCCTCTGAATGTGAAGTTTTCTTGAAAGAATCATGAGAATTGGTGGGAGGTCATTGACATCTTCTAAAAAAATAAACTTAAAAATTCCAGCCACACTATGTGGTATAGCATAAAGATGTATTAGAGGGTAAGATAAAAGCTCTAAACCAGGTAAAAGCTACATACTTACACTCGGGTCTATATACAAATACACAATAGCCAGTTTTATTAGCCCTGGAATATGAAAGAAATATAGGGATAAAATTTATAGCCTGGCCTGTTGCACCAAGACAAGGTGAAATAATTTTAAAGTGAAGGAGGTTAGAGTCACACTAGTTACAAGCAAGAAACTTTACAATAAGGATGGTAACACATTGCATTCCTGTTGTTACTGAGTGTATTTGGATCACTGATTATTTTCTGAAGTTATACTTGAAAAATCTGATTATTCAGTAAGATACAAGTTATACTGCTTACGCTGTATACCTTCCTAAATTACAGATTTGAGTTACTCATGTAGCAGTAATGATATATAATATATGCATATGGCATACAGCTTTATAAACATGGTGATGTTGATACATACATGGTCTGTTTCTCAAAGTTGGACTCAGAGGATTGAGCTCAGGATTTGCAATGTCAAGATCTGTCTTATATTTTTAAGTTATGGATTTTGTCATGTGTATCTAAGACTACTAAAACAAACCCACTCTATAAATCCCTTATTGTGTTGTGCAATCTTAAAAGAGGTATTTTCAAAAGCAGCAGTTATTCAGTGAATTTGATTGGTTGGTTTTAAGTACTTGGTTTGATTATTTTATCATGTTTATTTTTAGATTATAAAAAAACTTTTAATAATGACAGGTTGTAAGTTCATGCATTAAAGTTTTCAGAAGCAATTTACAAAGCTAGCATTAAATTCAGTGGGAGTTTTTCTCATGCCCTAACTACCATTTTCTACAAGATAGTACTCTTAGCAGCTTGAAATGCATGCAGATGGTTTGTGGAATAGATGTATAGATAATGAAGAATGTAAATCTTATTTCCTTAGCCTACATCTGCCCACATGTTATCAGAAACTTTGATTTCTTTATTTCCTACTTTATAGTTTTCAGAATGTCTTTCTGAAGAAGATAATACCACTTGTTAACCTGAAAATTACATAATGAAAATTATTTTCTGGGTAATTAATATTTTCAGACAGGACTAGATCATCAATTAATGTTAAGTAATTATCAGACAGGACTAGGTCATCAATTGGTGTTAAGTAATGCTGATTTATTTTTATGTCATTGGACATCTGGCGTTAGAAGAAGCTAGTGGATGAAAAATTGTAGAATTAATGGAATACTGTTTATATTAATGAGTGTGATAATGTGCAGTTGTTTTGGAGAAGTCTGTTGCGACATTGCTTCTTACCATCCTTTGCCTCAACAGAGCAGTCTGTTAAGTTATGAAAATATCAGGATACATTTGTGTCAGGATACATTTTTGGGGCATACCAGCTACAGGCTAATTCATTGAGGATGTTGTGGAGATGATTTGTTTCAGTCAGATCATACTGGTCGCCTAAATCACAACTGATTTCTGAGTTGTATTTTGTCACCTGCTTTGAACACGTGTTATTGCATATGCATGTATGTATTTATGTAATTGGAGTAAATATCTGCTGAACAGTGGCATAATGAGAACTTCTCAACCCTAGGAAGAAGGCACAAAGCTACTGAAAAAGAAGGTTTGAAAATAAGATATGAACAAAAAATTGAAAGTTTAATACTTTTTTCCAAAAGTCACAGTTCTAAGTCAAATAAAAATACTGAATTTCTAAGCATCTTGTTATTACCACATGCAGTGATAATACCAAAAACTCATTTAAAGATAGGGTAAAGTTAGTTTATAAATAATATTTAAATACTGTGTTGTAAGTAAAGTAAAATAAAAATGCATGTACTAAAGTGTATAAATGATACCTTATTTTGCTAGCATGGCTTTATTTGTATAAGAGCTGTTAGTAACGTGATGATAAATGAATAATGAAAGGTAATAGGTTTAAGAAAGCATATTATTCGCAAGTGCTGCTTTAGATGTTGCTGCATTCTAGAGCATGATCAGATGGTTTCCAAATGGTTCCAGAGAGGATTTTTTTTTTCTCACAGCATTCTGCATACTTAGTGTTTTTAAAATTTGTCTGATCCTTGTCCAACTTGAGTAAAATACTTTGTGTTATCACACCTGTTATCACTGGTATTTTTTTCTCACATTAAATTGAATTGGGCTTGCATGTTCATTTTTAGCTTTCCCTTCATGCACACATTTTTCTTAGTTAATGTTTCATATTTATTTTCATTTTTTCCATTAATTTCTTCCTCTTCAGGTGCAATCTAGCTCCTGTGGTGGAGTTTGCTGCCGATGTGGGAACTAAATCTGATTTTATTACCATGAACCCATCAGTTGTACAAAGAGCATTTGGAGGCTTTCGGAATGAGAGTGACAGAGAAAAATTTGTGCATAGACTATCCATGCTGAATGACAGTGTCCTTTGGATCCCAGCTTTCATGGTCAAAGGTGGAGAGAAGCATGTGGAGTGGGTTAATGCATTAATCCTTAAGAATAAATTGAAAGTGCGAACCGCCTATCCATCACTGAGACTGATTCATGCTGTCAGAGGGTAAGTGTATGGAAAAGACTGGTCTGTCCTCAGCACAATGAAACTCACAGCTAGAATTCCTAGCAGGCAGAAAAAAAGATGAGTGTGAAAAGGAGCATGGTATTTCCTTTATTGACGTAATGAATTGCATTTATGACAAGTTTGGTAATAAATGCTGACCAGTCATTTAGCCAGCTCTACTGCCAACAGCTGAAATGCATTAGCACAATAACTTTTCCAATTGCACTTCTATGTGCAAAAGTGTATCATAATTTAGTGATAAGCTAATCTTAAAAATAGTCTGAATTCAGTGTACAATAAAAAGTGCTACGTGTCTTCCTTGGGAAATAACTGTGAAGGTAAAAAATACAGTCAAAATAGCATCAGGGGTAAGGAAGTAACCCTCTAAATAATGAAGCCTGGCAGATCTGAAAGTACTGAGGTCCTTCATAAAATATCTAGGATTTGGAGCAATTTTTTTCCTTTTCAATTGGTCCAGATGCTTGGGCAATTCAAAAATATTGATCAGAATCACTGAAAATGTTAATGAAACCACTTATTAGAAAAAAGATGTATCCATGCTTTGAGCAGATATTTCTCTTTTTACTGCCATAATTAAACAAAACTGTCAGATTAAGGCTTCAGTGTCTTTGTCACTACTATATACTACAAGTAGGGCTTTGCCTGATAATCATTCAAAAGATGATGGTAATGCATTTGTGCATCAAATTATGACAGTATGGTAGTACTCTGGAGTTCCTTGAAATGTGCTGTTTGTGGGGTTTAGGAAGATGCTTTAAAGTACTGCTAGTGGCTTGTACATCAGTTACTGATTATGTAGCTGTTCTTGCTGTTAGAGCAGCAGAGATAAGTTTAGAAAGGATATTTGAACTGTTATCCCAATGTCGTGTGAGAACAAAGCTTAAATGTAAGTTGTTCTTCAGGCTATTTTGCCATGTCTCATAGATTAACTGCTGAATTCCCTTTGTGGTGCGCTTCTAGCACTGGAAAAAGTAATTTATTGCCTTTGAAATTAGGAAATTCTTCAGAAAACCTTTTTTACTGAGTTACTCAGTTTCACTAGACATTCAGACTTTAGCTACATATGGGCCATGACTGTGTTGAATTATCAAGTATTCAGAATGTCTTTAGTACATAGTGGTTTGTATTTGTATATAAACCTGTTTAAGGTTGCTTCCAGGTAACAAACAACAGTATTCATTTCTATCTACTAAATCGGGGCAAAATTATAAAATGTGAAAGGTAATTCAGAATGTGCAGTCTTTAAGCTGGCCAATTTAAAGCTCCTGTAGGGGGTTTGTTTTAAAAAAATTATTAGTACCTACGTTGTCTCTCTGAATGAGGCAACAAAAGGTCTGCCATCAGAATTGTTGAAAATTTGGATCGAGCTGTATTTTAGTTTATATCTAGCAGTGTCATCTGATACATAGATTCTTCCAGTTGTTGAATCTGTGGTTTAACCTCAACAGTAAATTTAAATTGATATTAATAATTCTTTGATTTAATTAACCTAAAATTTTATTAAAATATGGAAGTATGGTGAATTTTTGGCCATTTACTATCTATTAATCAATAAGGTTCATGATTCCAACCTGACATGTTAAATACAAATAGAGAACATATTATGCTGAAAGGTGCAGGCTCAAGATATGGAAAGTGCCTTCTGTATTCCTTTTTATATGTATCAAACTGTCAATTTTTTCCTTCATTAGTCCTTGAAGCATGTGGTGTTAGGCACTTTCCAAGGGAAGAACATAAAGTATCTTAGACTTCTGATCTAATGAGGCCAAATTCTTTATTTCTAATGCAGTATAAAGTTGTGTTAGAGTTTTATCGAGTAACAGATCAGTTTGGCTACAGTCACAGCACTGTACTGAAATTCTCACTCCTGTTCTTCATTCTCTTTTAATGAAAACAAACTTTTATGATTACATAGTGTTCCAGAGTTGCTGCTGATCAGCTAACTGCATTCTGAGATAATTTTAAAAGCTTTGTTTTGTCCGTTATGTACTTTTTGGGTTAAAAGAAATGTAATACGGTATTGGAAAAAGAAATTACTGGTTTCCTGATTTCATGCTTTATAAAACGGCTGTGAGTGATGAACGCTTCTCTAGAATCTCAGAAGATTTTAGATTTTAAAACCAGATTATATACATACAAAGTCCAGCAGAATAACTACTTTTTAAATCAGTAGTATAATAAATCGCTGTTGTATTCACTTTTTTTACTTCAGTAGATTTAGATCAAGTGACTACCTGTGATACTTTTTTTCTATTTTGCTTTTTCACTTCTTAATCAGTAAGTTTCAAATATTAGATGTTGAAAGTGATTTGAGAGCCACTGCATTTTTTCCCGAAGTGTCTCTAAAAGCTAATTTATGGAAATTTCAGTGTCACTGCACGTATTGACAAAATAAATGAGGCAATCAATACATGACAGAGTTCAAGATGGAACTAAATCTTTAAATTAATGTCTTAACTGGTTAAAAACATTTACATGCTCTCCAATGTCACTGCCAAAATGGTTAATTATGAAGTAGTTGTAATGAACAAACCACATAACTGTTTTTTAATTTACTTCAATGACTAATTTCAGAAACTTTTTTTATTAAGAAGGCTGAGATTTAATGCTGAACTATTTCATTAGGAATATTTGTAGTAATATTTTCCAAATAATACTCTCTGAGGTGTGGAAAGTATCTGTATAGAAGCTTGTCTCAGTAGCAGAGCTGTAATGCAGTGTGGATTAAACAGTAGGCAAACAGGAACTGAGCCTGCTGGGGTTAGAGTCCAGATCATATTGTCTTCTTCTGGTGACAACCAAACTCAGAAGTAGGATCAGTGGGATGTTCTGCCATGGATTCCTTGTGGATCCATGGAGGGATTAGAGAGGGTTCCTGAGATGAAACATGTAGTTGGTGCATTTAAGTGGAGGTCAGTTAACTCCTAGAGCCTTGCACATCTCTTTTTTTTTTTTTTTTTTTTTTCTTTTTTTTTTCTTTTTTTTTTTTTTTTTTGGTGCTTCTGCTGGTGAATATTTGAAGACATCTGTTGAAGAGGCTGAACACCCCCTTGCCCTGACAAGCAATACAGTTTTAAAAAACACTCATTTTCTGGGAAGTTTTTTTCTTGTATTTCCTCTCCTAAATCCATAAAACAAAGTTCTCACGCTCATCTTGATGTGTAAGAATGTTTTCTTGGCTGCTCTTCCAACTGGAGCCATGCAGTAGGAAACTTGATATTTTGAACTATTAGTCACTCAGCGGCAGTATCGCTGAAATTGCTTCACATTAGATTCCTTCCCATCTTTTGGTTACAGAACAATTGTGTGGACATCCTGTGGGATTTGCCTGTGCTCTGCTTATTTCCTCCTTGATGCTGCCTGTGAAAGAGCAGAATTATCCTGCATTAAACATAGCAGAACTCCCACAGAAATCTCTGAGTTTTGCCTATGTAAGGAATATGCTGTGCCTATTTATGGTCACTTCTCAGTGCAGGGTCTTTTATTTTTATTAGTGAAAGCAAACAGCTGTTCTTTGGATATAGTGACCTTTTGCACAACTTTACCGTATCTTCTTTACTCTGGGAATTACACTGAAAATACTTTCAGAAAATGAAACATGCAGAAATCAAGTAGTTTTCCAGCAGCTCAGTTCTGAGAAACAAGTACTGTGAGTAATCTATGTTGCCAACTTCTGCAAACTTCTGTTTATTTTCTTCCTGCTAACAGACTTCCCTTTTCAGTATACTGCTGAAATACATTTATTAAGAAAAAATGTTTTGGAATTAATGGATGAATAAATCACCTGAGGAAAAAAAATGGCCATTACACTAAAAACAGAATTCTAACTATAAAATGACTGTGTCTGTTGCATCGTGTATATAAATATTCAAAATACTGTGAAAAAAATTCACAGTACCTATGTTTCAGTGGAATACATTCCTTTCTTTAATATATGTGGATATTAAAAGTACGAGTTTAACATTATAGTACCCTTATGCCCTAGCGTAAGGTATCCTTGGAGCTGGCTTTGTTTAACTTATACAAACAAATGGGAAGGCAGTTTGGCTTTTAAGAACCTAATCTATTGCGTGAAGTTGTTCGTCTAGTCCGAATATCCTGTCCTGGGTGGGGAGCAGAAAATGATGTTCTTGAAGTGGAAACACTCCCAGGTTGACTTTTCAGTCTATCAGCTACTTGCCAGAGCTGCAGCTCCCCTGCATCTCTTAAGGATGTGCCCTGACCTAGTTTCACATTTCTGAAAGATTCAGCAAGGTCTGTCAAGAGATATCTCACTTTTTTGAGAGAGAGTTTTCATTGGAAGAAAGCACAGCTGAAGTAGAGAACATGAAAGCAGAATTTACAGTGCATTAAACTGCTTTTTTACATTTCTCACTCCCTAGAGCATTCTTCCAGGTAAGCCAGGAGATGTTTATCATGATAATAGGGATATTTTTATCCTTTTTTTTTTTTTTTTTTTTTTTTCTTTCTTTCTTTCCCTTAGTTCTTATTTACCTTTTGTCAATAAATTTCTGTAAGTTTCTGTTTTGGGAGAACAGTTTCATCTCTTACTGAGGC
Organism: Progne subis subis; assembly: GCA_022316685.1. Taxonomy (NCBI): domain Eukaryota; kingdom Metazoa; phylum Chordata; class Aves; order Passeriformes; family Hirundinidae; genus Progne; species Progne subis. Next base: position 15,152 of record JAKJHU010001164.1, read on the forward strand.
AACTGTTTTGTTCCTTATCAGCAATGTTTATATACCCAACACTTGTAAAACTTTTCCCAGATTGAATTTCAGGTTTCAACTAATGGCGAGCAACAAAACTAGTCATTAAAAAAAAAATAAGAACAAAATTTTCCATTTTCAAGTTTTGTTGCTTAGGTTTTCTACCACTCTAACTAATGCTAATGTTAGGAAAATTAATCCACGAACAGCAGAGGTTTATGTCCAAAAAGGAGACAGAGGAGTCCTTTTTACTTTATTCGAGTAAAGGGAGAGGCTATGGGGCATTTCCCTTGGGGTCTCTCAGTTTTTCGGAGGATGCAGCCTCCTTTTTATCCTAATTTCCTGGCTGCATTTCCCTCTCTCTTTCCCCATTGGCTGAGGTAGTTGAGAGGTACAGACTTCCCGAAATGCCTAAGATTCCCCTTTTAATGTATAACCCCCGGCTAATTTTTAATTTCTATGGGATTTATGTGTTTTCCCCATTGTTACTTTCATCTTTCAATATTCAATTTCATTTATAAACAAACAGGACTGGATTCCACAGAGAGTGATTTTGACCATATGGTATTAATAGAATTGAGAACAGCTTCTCTTGGGATTTCTTTTGACACATGAGATAAATTGTCTGTTGATTCTGGCTGGAACATGTATGCATGAGAAAATTGTTAAGTTTCCTTCTTTTTTTTTTTTTTTTTTTTTTTAAAGTGATGTTTCCAAGATAAGACAATAATACAAATTCTGCTATTTTTTTCATTTTTATTGTAATGCCTTCCAAGACTTTTTAAAGATGTATGCTTTTAGTTTTGATCTTACTTCTGTGATGAGGAGAGGTTGTCCTAAGCATCTACCCAGTAACAGATTACTTCAAATGCTTAGTTAACTACTGAGGCAGTTTGGAAATAAGCGGACAAAGCTATCACTGTATGCACTGTATGTTTGGCCTTTTGCTTTGGTCAGTTCAAGTCAGTGGGCTGTTAACATGAATAATCCTTCAGTGAAATGATACACTGGCAGAAACGTAAACAGTGGGGTCAGTATGGGAAGAAGCAGTTTGGCTTAGTGTCTTCTGTAGCCTTGCTTTTTAATGCGTATGAGTTCCTTCAAGAATGTTTTAATGGATTTGTTTGAAGTCTCTGCGTTCTTGATGGTATACAGGAAGACATTTAAGTGTTTCAGATCAGAAGCACTGAGAAGCATCTGGGGATATTTTGTCTGGAACTACCAAGTGCTAAAACTAATGGCTATTACCTTCTTCCTGAGCATTTGTGCCAAAATGTAGGTGCTGTGTGTTCTATGTGTGGGTAAAAAGTTGTTAATAACACACCAGTGTTTCGGCTGTGCCTGAATGGCACTTGCACAGCCTCAAAGCTTCCATTACCAAAGGAAATGCTGTGCCATCCAGCATCATGCGATACAGCTGTGGTAGCAGAAAAAGAAGGTGGGAGACAGCTCTTTCATTCATCTAGTAAGCTGTCTTTATCTTGATCCCTGACTTTACTTGGTTTTGCTTTTCCTGTTCTCTCCCCACCCCACTGAGGAGTGGGGAGGGGAGTGAGAGCATCTGGGCTGTGTCAGGCCCCTATGAGAGGGAAGGAATTTGTTTATTTGGTATATAAGTCATGTATAGGCTTTTCAGAGGCTAAGGAAAGCTTGTTAGCCTGTTTTAGTTTACATCAGAGAATTAGAAAGTGAGAAAAAGGGTGAGCATTGCTCTATTGCAGACCCTTGAGAGGGTTAGGTCAGTGATGACATGCCTGGTGTGATGTTTTAAGAACAGAACATGTTTACAAAGAAAATAATTGATTAATCAGGTGAAAAATCTGGATTCTGCTCCTTTGCTGTTGGAAAGCGCACCATAATTGAGGCAGATGCTAGTAGTGCATGTGTTTCAGATGGAATGAGATTTGAAGTCTCTTACCAGTACTCATTTCCTTCCCATTCTATACCGAAGTCTCTGTCCCTCCATTCTGTCTTGTGTCTCTCTTTCAGCAGAGGTTGCTCCTGTGCATCCTGTTTTTAGGTGTTTTGCTTATCCTTATCCTCATTTGTAGCCATGAGGACATACCTATACGTATGTGGGAGGTTAGTGCTGTTTGGATTCTCGTTGAGTTCAATACTGTAACACCACTGTACTGAAGTCCTTTTCTGAGATCTGTCCTTCTGTCTTCAACAGGTGAATTAATATGCCATGGGAAAAATTAGAAAATAATAGTTATTTTTATAATGTTTACTTTCATTTCTAATTTGTTTTAAGCAATATTTCTGCATAGAAATATTATAGTTCCTATACCTCATGACCATTGTGGAAACAGCTTATTGATGTTTTCTAGTCTGTATTTAGAAGATAGTGTCATAATTTGCATTTTTGTATCATATATTTAGTGAAGTAGTCAAAGAAAATGGACATAGCAAAAGTCATTGCTAGGACTTGCTTTTTCATTTCACATTTATTTGTACATTATTGTATACCTCTGTAATACATGGGACTTTCCAAAGAAGATGAGTAATCATTTTCTTTTGCAAGAAAAGAAGAACCTGTAAAAGAATCTGAGATAGGGCCTTACTGAAAACAAGTGCAGCCCATGGTTTCTGAACATTTTGGAGGCTCGGGGGATTTTGTTCCTCTTTTTTTTTTTTTTCTTTTTAGTACAAGTGTGGGCACACTCACTAGCAGAATTGGCAGAGGGGAAGCAAGTGGGTGTTTCACAGTCATACTGAAACCAACAGGTGGCACAGCTTACGCTTATATCAAATTATTTAGCCTCATACGAAATGTAACATAGAGATGGGCTAACAAGGCAGTAGAAAGGTTCATGTGTGGCACCGACTTTACAGGGGAGGCCTTGCCTTTTTCACCTTTTAGTCTGTAATGGACAGAACATTGAAATGCAATAGGAAAAAGGTTGTTTACAGAACATAGCTCTCAATGACAGAAATATTTCAGAAAATAATCTTAGTGTTAAGTTTTATCTTCCTATGCAGAAGGAAGAAAATCACTAAAGAGAAATTCTGAGGTCTGATAAAGACAACATCAAGGACAGAAACCTTCTCTCCATGCTGCACTGTGTTCCCTCTAAAAGGCATCCACTGGAAGCTGTGTTAGGTGTGTGAAACTGGGAGCACAGCTGTGAGCTGTGCTGGGGAAAAACAAGTGCCAAGCAGATAGGGCAGGTCAGCCTGCTGCAGGAGTATTGCTGCATGCTGGTGCTGGAAACAAAATGCAGGCTTGACCCCTAGATAACTGGTGGCAATTGGGATTTCTGCTGCCTGCAAGGTGTTTGTCATGGGTTTCCAAAGAGGAGTTGATGTGCTGTAGTTTGTGAGTTTCCCCACAATCGAGGGTGGAGGATGTTTCACTATGAGAGCAGATGCAGAGGGATGATGCTTGCTGACTCTGGACTCTATTAGAAAATGCACTGGATGAATTCAGGAGAGGATATGGGTAGAGGAAGATTTGGTTCATGGATTTGTTGATGTCAGTTCTCTGATGTTGTTAGTAGCAAACATCTTTTCCAAATGGATCTGTTAAAAGAACAGTAGGCTTCTCATCAGTGAGGATAATAAAGACTGGTGAAGAGCACAAAATTATGTCTCAGATCATCTTGTGTTAAATCATGAGATTGCTATTTTGGTATGTTGATCATTCTCTGAAGCAGAGGTGAAAGAGAACCGGAAATCTGTCTTTCTGGTTTTGTTTTCAAATTCTTTAAACTTGTATGCAAAGCAAGTTCTGGGCACAGAATATCTGGGAAATGTACCAATGTGTAAACACGCTTTATTTCTATAGCATTGATGACCTGAAGTTCTGTAGCTTGAATTCAGGCTGAAGATCTCGCTTCAAGTGACTTAGTTGATGGTAACTTAGTAAAGCAGCTCATATTTTGTGTAAAGTCTTTAATCCATAAAGTGAGAACAATTTCCTTTTCAAATAGCTTTAAATGCATTTACACAACCTTGCTTTTTTGCTTTTTTTTTTTTTCTTTTAATTATGCTTTGTTTTAATCTTTCAGTCTAGTAAAGTGGGTATATGGTTTGATTCAAGATTAATTTTTTCCTTTATTTCATATATAAGAGCAGTAATAAAGTGAAAAATAATAGATACCTACCTACTGTATGCCTTTATTGATGCTGTGCAGATTTAAAGTGCATGAAACCCACATAAAGAAAATAAAGCAAATTGTACCATGCAGAGGACACATTTCTATTTTTTTTTTTTTTTAAATAATAACCAATAATGGCAAAGTCTTTTGTCATTTTTCTCTATGCTCATTTCATATATAGTGGAAAGAGAAGATAACGCAGAAGGCCATCACATCAGAAAGCAAGCTAAAGACAGAAAATCTTTTTGGAGTAAAAACATTCATTAATCTTCTTACTTGAAAATAACAGAAATTTCTCTTGGGAAGTTTTTGCACGTAGAATTAGTAGTGGTATCTGCAGCCTTACACATAGATGTCACATATTTATTTCTGATGGTTTGTAGAAGTGATTGAAAACTGTTTTTTCCTTGTGGTATTGCATGTCCTTGTGAAACCAGGTTATGGGTTTGGCATAACTCCAGTCACATCCCATTGCTATTTAATGGGCATTTTGGTTGGCATTGTTTGCAATGAGCTAGAATTTAGTAGGATGTGAACAGCATTCATTCATTCTTTAAAGACACTGGTCCTTTGGCACATGGACTCCTCTGTATTGTTTAAGTGTGCTTTTCATATTTAATGGATTTTGTGAGGCAATCTGCCACGTTGAGTTCCACATTAAGCTGTGATGCAGCAAATTGATTCTGCTCAAACACATTCTTCAACACTGCAAGAATGCATGCTTGCACTTGCTTCAGTTGAATGCTTTTGACTGGTCAAAGGTTTTGTGTAATCTTGATCCTAAGGAGTAACTTCTGCCTCCTTCATGTACTGAAGTAGTATTACTTTTATTTGTATTAAGCCTGTCTATTGGTTGGTTAATTCAATAAGAACCATGGGATTTATGATAATGTCTCACTTTTGAGCCAAATTTAAGAGAAGGCACACTGTAATAGGTAGTCTTCTCTAAAGAATTTCAACACTCTCCCCCCTGCACCAGTAGAAAATGAATACTAATAGAAGAAAGTGAAAAAAACCCCAAACCCAACAGTTTATTAACAACAAAATACCTATAAGGCAAGGAAGAAAAAGAACACTGAACTGTCAAAACTCATGTTCTGTCCCACACTCACAGAGAAATGAAAACCCAAAAATGCCCAGAGGATGGTGGAAATGTTGGAGAAATACCCCTTCCCAGTGCACAGTTCAAGATAGTGCCAGCTTTCACTCTGAGGGAAGTGGAGCTTCCAAGGAGGAGTTCCAGCAGGAGGCAAAAACGTAGTGGCTCTCTGGCATCGACCTCCTCTCCACAGCAGTCATGGCAGGTGAAAAGCCTGGTCTGGAGCCTCTTAGTGTGCTTTCTCTCCCTTGGCTCCCTTGGCTCAGGGTGGAACAGGGCACCCCTGGTCCCACCACTCCCACTGCATTCTCAGACCTGCAGCTGTTGAGTTCACCTCGAGGCAGATGAAAAATTCCCACTGCAGCTTCTCCAAACTAGAGAAGGGAAAAGCTTTCAGCCTGGGCCAGCAAAACCAAGCTAGCCAAGAAAAATCTAACTGCACAGCGCCATGGTACACCTGGGCAGTGAGCCTTCAAAAATGTCCACCAAAAACCCCGTAAGCTTCTGCCCCCCCCCACACCCACTCCCGGGCCTTAAAGATACAGTAACCATTTTGGACACAGAGAAGAGGATTATGGAATAGACTATTATCATGACTCACTTCGAGACAGATAGTAAAGTCAATAGCTTTTGTATCTGATTAATCTGCCCTGGTTCATTGCACTGATCAGTTTTAAGGTCCTATAATGCATATTTTCTGTAATAATTTCTAAATAGGAGATTTCAGTTTGTATTGATTAAATCAAAAGAGATCGGATTTTCTTCTATATAACTGAAGTTAGTCTAAAAAGAGGCATAGCACTGAACATGTTGTTTTACTGTATCCAGACCTGATGTTAGGCATAATTGACTTCAGCAGTAAAGGGCAGCTGGGTACAAGCTGAAAGCCATTTAAAGCTGTTTAGAGTCCAATGAGCAAAAAGCATCCTGAACTTATTCTTAAATTCACAGGCTGTGCTTTTCAATATTAGCTTCACTATCAGTGCCATTAATGTAATGCTTTCAGATGAGGGCAGAGTACTCATTCTGGGATCATGTTTCTAAATTTTGCATTGTTTCAGGGACATGTAATATAATATTCTGTAGCAGGGACCAAAAAATCCCAAGTTGATTCCCTTCAAAAGAAGTTGACTCTAAAACATACTTACAGCTGTAGCCCTACTTAAAATGGAATTATTTCCTTTTGCCTACATTTGTAACTGTTTTGTTAGGATTGGGCCTAGAATGGAAATTCAACACAACTTTTCTTACCAAGGTTTTTCTTTTTTAGGTAGATTTAACAGGTGGTGTAAGTTTTCAGAAAACAGTCCTTCAAGAATACAGACCTGTGGAATGGATGTTTGTCCTGGTTGAGGGCAAATTTGGGAGGAAACCTCCAAATGGGGTCCATCTAGAAAGCAAATTCAAGCAGCTCCTTCCCCAGCTGGTTTGGGAAAAGATTTCCTTGGACAAAAGTGGAAAAAACCTGTTTATTTAACAAGTAAAGTATTCACAAGCATAAAAAATGAACGGTATTAAACAATAAAATCTCTCCTTCTTCTGAAGAGATGGCAAATTCAGAAAGTCCTTGTCACAGGGTGTAGCTCAGCTCACTCAGTCTCTTATCAGTCCCTGTGGCACTGGAAAATGCTGTGTCTTGGGCCCCAATGGTCCATAGGTGTTAGTTCATGGCGTTTTTCTGGGTTTTCAGTCCCAGAGCAGGTTTAAGCAGTTCCATGATAAAGAAAAAATACAGTCCAGGGAACTCTTCTGCCTCAGCTAGCTGAAAACTAACTAAAAGCAAAGGCTCTCCACTGTCTTGTCCATGCTGCAGACAACACAGTTCAGGTGCAGAATATGGAGGAGTCAGTGCAGTTTCTGAAAACAAACTCCATGCTTCTTCTCTCCTTCTATGTTCTTTGCTCTTGGAACCAGTCTTAAAGGTGCAGAACTTAATATCGAGCATAAACAGAATAGGCAGTTGGGGATACAAGCATCATAAAGTCACCCTAGGACAATGTTCTAGGCGACAGATAAAGTATTCTGAAGTGACAAAGGCAGAATTTAACAATTTGAGTGGGCCCTTCCGTTATTGTCTTCCTAATCCCCTACTATGCACAGTGAACATTGCATTTTATTCTTATTCTTCATATATTAGATTTTTCTTCTGAACGTGACTGTATTTACATTGTTTTGAAAAGAGAAAAAATTAGATAGGATTTTTTCTCTGTTACAGAAGTATTTTCATTGGTCATTAGCATAAGAAGAGATATTCACTCAGTAGGAATGATTATATCTAATGGCGAAAGCTAGAATTAGGGCAAGTTATTAATTTTAATTACATCCTTCCAGTGATAATTCTGTTTAAATTTGCATTGGAAAAATGCTAATCAATTTTAAGTTGTTGTAATGCCTTCATAAAATATGAAGAATTGATACTTTATATTATTAATTTTGTTTCTTGAAATATTAAGAATTAATGTAAGTTTTTGAAATCCATATTTTGTTAATTTAATCCGAAGTTACCTGTGTGTTTCAAAGTATGTAACAATGTCTCTAGTCACTCTGATACACATTACTGTTAAAACTTTGTACTAAAGTTACATAGTTCTTTTTTAATCTGCTATTCTTTAACTGAATTTGTTGTATCTTTGTTCCAACAGAAGATTTTTCTATGCTCTTAATTTGACATGGCTTTCCCAAACAAACTTTCACCAATAAATACAGTTGAAGAGTTTCATCCAGTCATTTGCACTGTTTTTACAAACCAAATTCCTCTTTCATTCCATTTGCCTGTCTTTGGCATGGGAGATAAATTTTTGGTGGTAATTTTTAGTGAAATATAATGTAATTTTTGTTATGCCTCACCAATTCCCAGAAAAAGCCAGAACTCTAGGAGACAGTTTTACAAAGCACTTACAAAGAAATTCAAGATCAATATGAACATTTGGTTTTATATACCAAATGGCATTGGTTCTATATAACCAAATTACAATGCAGTCAATTGGGTCATGGGTCAAATTAATTTCTTAGCTGCTGTACCTTTGCTGACCTAAGCCATTATCAAGGTTTCCTGTCAAGGGACTGCTTTTTGAGGCTTGAATAGCAACTATGAGAAGTATAATAAGGACACTTTCAGGAAGGGAATGTGGCTGATAGAAAGTAGGCTGTTTATTTATCATCCTGCCTGATCTCTGCTTGTTAGAGTTGTCCCTGTGGGCTAGGAGGGGTATACTCTTGGGTTCAGATTTCTCAGTTCCAGAAACAGAAGAGATCACAGAGTTTGATTGTGTCACTGTCTTTCAGCTTGAGGATGGCTGCTGATATCAACCTTCCTGATGATACAGACAAAATCCCTGCCAAGGAAGCCAGTCAGCCATCACAGCTGGTCTGGATCAACCTCTAAGTCAATCAAATGTTCCAGCAGTAGGGAACAGCAGCCTTGTCTCTCGTGCCAGCCCTAGATGGAAAAGGAGCCCTAGAAGATGAGTGGAGAGCAAAGGAATTCTTTCTAGCAGTTGTTACCAGTCAACAACCAAACTTTTTCTTCAGTGGAGGAGTCTGCTTCTAAAACAGATCTAGCATGAACATGAGTCAAAATATAAGCTTAGGCTACAAACGTCCTACAACCTGAAAATATCTTTTTCCTGTGACTGCCTTCCCATATTGCTGTTAGGGAATGCTGGAGCTTTTCTGTACAGTACACATTCACGGATTTCTTTTGCCCGACAGTTTTTCCTACTTCCATGTTTATTTCTCACCTTTACATTTGTTTCTGTGCATGGAATAGTGGTTGGTAATCTTATTTCACTAAGTAGAAAACTTAGTTTTTAAAACCAATATAATATTGTTGTGCCATTTGATTATGAATCATCCGTTTGCTTCATTGCTTCTGTTTAAGCCAAACTAATGCCAATACCCTTTCTAGAGAGGAAAATAAGTTATATGTGCAACCTGTACAAGAGGAGAAAAAGCCATTGACTCCCTCTGAAACCATTTCTAGCCCTATTTATTTAAGATACAATTGCATTCTTTTTACTTACTTTTATAAGAGTTTTCTTAGAATTGGACCCAGTCTGCTTTCCAGAATGGCAATCCCACAGAACTTTTCCAGGGAAGTCTTCCTCTTTTGTAGCTGTGCTTTATAGTTACAGACATAGGTAAATAGTTTATCTTCCTAGGTTTCACACAGGAAGAATTAAACAAAGGAGAAAAAGGTGGACTATAAAATTATGGCAAATAGTTGCTTAGATTTGATATTCAACTTGATGGTTCTATTTCTTCCTAATTTATAAGTTACCTTCTCTTTTGGGTTTTATCATTGCTACTGTATGTTGCTACAGGCATTCTGTTTCGCTTCGATTTGACTGTTTATGTACCATCTAAAATCATCTCCTAGCTGACATTTCAAATCCTCATAAAATCATATGCATCCTTCTTGATCACCATTTTTACATCTACCAGTCACACTGTTCAAATGTTCTCCAATATTCTTAAGGTTTTATCTTAGTCCTTAATATTTCTGTATTTTTAAATTGTTCTATGGAACAAGATGAAAATATACAAAATAGTAAATAGTCATCTTAGCTGTTGGAATTGTAAAGGAGAAAAAAAAAGCCCAGAAATGCTAGCAATTTTCAACAAATGTATAATAAAAAATAGTTTACTTGATACAGATTCAGTCGGTATTGATCAAAAACAGATTGATTTGAAATTGCACACTGGCACATTGACTTTAATTTTGTAATTGTGAAGGTAGTTCATTAATTTATAGTGTCTTTGTGGGGAGCAAAAGAAAAATTGTTGCAATCTTGTTGTTTATCTTGTTGTTGTGGATTCTAGTTTATGGCTACAAATTTATTTAAAAAAATTAGAAAATGTTTTTTGAGAGATTAGGATTTTTTAACCTGAAGGAAATGTTAACATGTCTTCATACGTATATGACCTGGAAATATATGCTTACAGCCCAGAAAGCCAATTGTATCCCAAGCTGCATCGAAAGGAGAGTGGCCAGCAAGTTGAAGGAGTTGATTCTGCTCAATTTTGCTTTGCTGAGACCCCGTCTGGAGCCTTACTCCAGAAAGAGCACAGGGACCTACTGCAGTGGGTACAGAGCAGGGGTACAGAAATGATCAGAAGGCTGGAGCATCCCTTCTCTGAAGAAGGGCAGAGGGAGCTGGGCTCGCTGAACCTGGAGAAGGAAACGCTCCAGGGAGACCTTATTGTGGCCCTCCAATACCTGAAGGAGCCTGCATGAAAGCTGGAGAGGGAGAGAGAGACTTTTTACCTATCTGTCCAAGACAGGACAAAGGACAGCTGAAAGAAGGTAGGTTTGGATTAGACAGAAGGCAGAAATGTTTTATCATTGGTTGGATGGAGCTTGGAGCAACCTGGTCTAGAGAAATATGTCTCTGCCAAGAACAGGGGGAGAAGATAAATTGATCTTTAAAGGTCCTTCCCAAGTGAATAAATTCTGTGATTCTGTAATTCATATAATTCCATATTTTGCTGTATTATCTACATATGTTATTGTCCAAGTATGTCACAGAAATAGGATAGACATGGAACACATTACTGGAAGATCTATCTCTTTCCATCATATTTCAGTAAGAAGCTGATCTGTCAGGAAAGGAAAACTTTTTCTCCAGAAGTTTCTCTCTTGACTTTCTAAGCCTGTAAAATGTACTCTAGGTCTGTTTTGCTGCACCTTTGCTATGTGTCTAGTGGAACTGTAATCTCAAATAATTTATAGATTATTTCTTCTAAAATTAAGCAATGTTTCACTCTTGAAAATGGTTTTGTGCATGAGTTGAGCGAGCATCACTTTTTAACAGTCATGTACTGTGCTAGAGTACATGGCTCTGAAGCAGGAGTAGATGTTTCTATTGCTATGCAGTAGAGGATGAACCATGTTTACTGGCAAAGGTTCAGTTCTCTTTTTCATGTAAATCAATTTCTGAGTGCTTAAATAATTTTAAAAATGTATTGATGAATACTCAAAATCGCAAATTTCACTAGAAACATAAGTAAGTAATAATAAAGTAGCCTTTATTTTCCCTTGTTGTCCTGTAGTGTGATGTATCACAGAGAACATTTCTAACCAATAAAGAGGCAGATCAGAGCTGGACAGAATCCTGACTTTTTGGGTAAAGCTCTGATGGAGTTTCAGCTCTTCATAAAGTGATTTATTCCCTTTAATAAAATAGGGGTTTTTATGTATGCTCTTTGAAAATATTGCACACTGAAAACTTTCAAGTAGATGTGCAAATGCTAAGCAGTGCTTTTGTGCTGGCTGTCACATTTTCTGTGTTGTTATTCACACTTTAATTCTTTCACACTTAGATTCCTTGTGCAGCATTCTGCGCAAAGCATATCTCAGTACAAAAATAGTGCATTTTTAATTAAAACATTTACATAAATTGATAGGGTAAATTGAAGGGCTGTTCCTATCATTGGTGTGATTAGTCCCACTGAAGACAAGAAAGCACAAGTTTTGTTGTTTGAAATTGAGGAAAATATTTGCCCTAACACCTTCTTTAGAAAGCAGATGTTTGGTCCAAGAACATAAAAGTGGCTAGTTAAGAGATCCCTTTCCAGCCTGTAGTCTTACCAGTGCCAGGTGCCAACACAGAAACATGAAAGAGTAGTTAGAAATAGAGTGAAGATTACCCTGTCATATATGCTCCCACTGCCAGTAGCTTAGCGAAGCTTTGAGAAGGAGCTTCATCAGCACCAATGGGTTTGTGAATATTGACAAGTTATGGGGTTTTTTGTCAGTTGGCCAATGATATCCAAAATATCCTATTGCCATGAATTCCCAGTTCAGTGTTGTATTGTGTAAAAGTACTTTTCACCTGTTTATTTCAGACTTACTAATAAATTATTTTACTGAGTCCATAGCTTTTTATGTTACAGTGCTTATATTAAAGTAGTAATTAAATTCCTATTTGCCACCTTCACCACTTTGTAATTTCGGAGTATTTTGCCATCTCCTCACCTAGCTGTCTCTTTTTCAAGCAACTCTATTTATTCTCTCCTCATACAGAAGTTACTTTATTCTTCTAGTAGTGTATGTTGCTTTACTCTGTGTCTTGTCCTGTTCTGAATTATCTTTTGAGGAAGTGTAATCAAGACAATATACAACCTCTAGCTTCTCACGCAGACACTCTTGAGTAACACTGAAATGTTTTGTCATCTTTCAAAATCTTTTTTCCCTCTACCTTCCTATTACTGTTAATACCTTAACTTCTCAAATACCATATATGATTTCTCATAAAGCTCTTTTTACAAATATTCTCTCTGTCTGTAAAAGGAACAGAATTTCAGTGACAGTCAGGTGTGCTGAGTAGGTTTGCTTGGAGATCAGCTTGGACATCTCAAGAAACAGAGCTCGGTATATAATTTTTTGAGTTATTCGGAGTTTAAACCTATATGTTTCCTCAGATTCAGCCCTGTCCAGAACAAGGGATTCAAAATCCCTTGCAACCACATTGCAACCAGATTCTGAATCTGTTTATGCTATGACATCTTACGGAATTTGTAGATGAGGCAAATAAAGATGCTAAGTACACTAAATTACCTGGTATTTGAACGTAACCCATCATATCTGATTTTCTTTGTCTGAGACAACACTTCACTCTGAGTACAGCCCTGAGAAAGCACATCTCATGTTTTAATTTAATCAGAAGTCATCTATTTCACAGTAGCAGGATAAGCAATTGTAATTTGAATTCCCCACTACTCATATAATGTGATGATGACTGGCATCAATTGTTGCATGTATTAGTCATTGTAATAGAGTCTCAGCAGAAGATCATTTTAATGTTAACTATTTTTTAAACAGATACCTGTGTTTTTATGTGTTTATTTTACTTTCACTTTTGTCAATAACTGCAAAAAGTCATTATCAGATAGCAGTGTGCTAGTCAATTGACATTCCTTCGGCAGTCATGCTGACTGTAGAACATTCTGGTTTTTTAAATATGAGGATATCTTGCTAGATACTGATGAAAGTGTGGTGGATTTGACTGTATATTTAACTATAGGTGATAGTTGAATCTGGTAGAAACAGGTTCAGTATTTTTAAAAGCCAAAATATTGAAGTTCTGTAAACTCAAAGACAAATGCAAGTGTCAAAGTAATCTTTTAACAGTGCTTATGGTTGTAAATAATTTATCCATATTCATCAGGGCAGATTTTCACTTCTTTCATTGCTTTTTTAAACACTGCTTTTTTTAGACAGTTTCCCACTCAAGCACCTTTGAGCCCCTAAAGTACGAAAGATATTTGCCAACTGAAGCAAGCTAAACAGTGAGCTACAAAGGTGTTTAGGCTGGAGCACAGGCCTAGCCAGCAATGGCTGAGGAACCCTAACTGGAGAAAGAGATTGGACTGAGATCTGTCAGAGATTGGTCTGAGGTCAGCTGACATTCCTTCCAATGGGAATAATCTTGTGATTCTTGTAAAAGTTATTATTACTGAGAGGTTTAGGTTTTGTACCAATTGCCTCAATTAAAAATCAGTTTTTAATACATTTTTGTAGCTTTTTGTATGATCTTAGTAGAGACAAAGAAGGATCTTTGACAAAAATACATTTTTACATACAGAATTTTAAAATGTCTTTTATTTATGATATGGAACTGTATATAAGAACTAGGTTTCATTAAGATAATAACAATAAAAATGAAGGAAAACAACCATCTAAGTTTAAAGCATCAGAAAGTACTAGAATAATGCTGGCACAAATCCTTTATTGACAGTATTTCTTTCCAGTACTAACAGAAATACCAAAATGTCTTTGATTATTCTCATTTTTTAATGTAAAATACAGTGAAACATGCAAGAGATCATTGCTCAGATTTTAAAATCATGTAAAATCTATTTGAAATGTAAAAAGAAAGGATTGTAGAAGAGAGATCCATGTTGGACTGTGTGAGAGAGGTCTCAGACATGGCCATGGCTAACTACCTGATATGTCTAAAGTGGGTAGAAGTTTTGGAGGCAAAGATGCTTGGATTTGGGATGAGGAGCTGAGGTGAAAATAGACAGAATGATAGTAGGAGCACAAGGATATTGTTACAGGAACCAGTACCTGCTCAAATACCCTTCCTTTTCATGGAAGAGGGTTTTGAGTTACCAGTTGCAAACATGGTATTTATTAACAGCAGTTTTATAAAATACAATACATTGATCTAAGATCTGACCTGACCTTCCTTTCACTGCAGAAAGTTCAACATACTCTCTATTTGAGCTGGTTTCCACTTACCCCTAGAGATTACTTTTAACTTTATAGCGTAAGTTAAGATTCATTATATCTTGCCAGTGTCTTTTAGTATTACCATATTTAGTATTTTAGTATATTTAGTATTACCATCAGCCACTTACATTTTAAAGTAATTTGAAGTGAGATCTCTTTGAATTCAAGCTATTCAACTTCAAGTCACGGAAATTATAGAATTAAAGAGTGTTTATGCATTAGCATGTTCACTAATCTTCAGTAAATTTGCCCTTCGGGCCCCACAAAGGAGTTGTTTTAGCATGAGGCACCAAGAAAACATATGCACTGCATGGCCAGTTAGACTTAATAGTTAGGACTATTTTCTAACATGGTGAGATCCACCCAGTCCTGTCAGTTAAGCTGATTCTGTATCCAGCTGGAAAATCAGGAATTGGTCATGGGTAAAAATCTGGAGGTTAGTTATGATAAACAAGAGAGAAACAATGTCATTCCATTCTGTAGTTAGTTACTTCCTTCATGATGTAATCTTAGTTAAACAGGAAATGAGTGCATCCTGGAAAAGTAGATTGGGCGAGTATCTTTATGCTTTAAACTAAAGTTATAATAAAACTCCAGAAACTAAAAACAGGTACAAAAATGTTTATGGGTTAAAGCATCTACATCAGTTGACCCTAAACAGCCTAGACTCAGCTTGAGATTAGAACAGCTAACAGTGACTGAAAAGTTGACACATATCTTTCAGAACAAAAATCACAAAGACTGCTTGAGATTTGTGTCACCACTTTACATTTCTATTAATTCAACCAGACACTGGGAGGCAGGAATGTGCAGAGATAAATATCTTTAGGAAGCATCAGCCTAGAGCACTGAGTGCCTCCAACTGTCTCATTTGTTGCTGCTTTTTTTTTTTTTTTTTTTTTTTTTTTTTTTTTTTTTTTTTTTTTTTTTGAAACTGAAGTATAATTAATCCCAAGTTACAAAATTTTTATAGTTATAGTAATCAAGTACTCTATTTTCTATATATATAGAGAGAGAGTTTAGATATATTTTCAATTTTAAGAAATTCCAAGTAGTTAAACTTCTGTTTTCTATAATACCTGAATATGACAAACAGAAGAGAAGATATGCTTTTTTATTCTTAAATTATAAGAGGGTCTTCCTTGCATTTTGTTCCTTCATAACAAACTTATTTTTGAACAGAAATGCCTAAGTAAGACTTGGTATCCTTTTGAAATACTTACCTGTTTACGAATTTAATTTTCTGCCATGAACATCCTATTCCTGGAAGGGTGAAATTCAGCTGGAATGATAACATTGCTACCCCATAGTACCAGATGCATCAGTTTTGACTGCTGTTTGGCTAGAAATGCTCATGTAGATGGATGACTGCACAAAATTCAAGTACCAAATTCTCAAGAGACAGCTACCGGTTTCTACAAAAATTAAGTAATTAGCTTTTAATCTGTTCTGCTGTACCTGTGATATGAAGTGCTGAAAGTGTTCAGATTCCTTTCTCCAGCAACTTTTCCATTAAAAAAAAAAAAAAAAAAAATTCTAGAATGGAGTCCCTCATTTGGTTTTATCTTATTTTACAGAGTTGCAGTTCATCAGAGTGAAAAGCAAACTGCTTAGCAAGTTACGTCTAAAAAATTATGTTTATGAAGACAGTGGAAAATGATACATGCATGTGGCATTTGTAGATGTATCCGTTCCCAATTGCATTCACTCTTTAAATATGCTATTTATGTTCCTGTTTTTACAGCTAAGCAAAATTCTGAGTCATTCCCTATGTTGGCATTGGAGAAGGAGTTACATGGCTCAGAACAGTTTTCTGTTTGCAGGGTCCTTCAGCTTTCAAAAAATGAATTTGAGTATAATGCAAAGAAAACCCAACAAAACAACCAAAAACTGAAAAAACCTATCCAACAACAACAGAAACAGAAATGCAAAACAAAACCCCAAAACAGAACAAAAAACCCCAAAGAACCCACCAAAAATGCCAAACCAGCTTTCACATGGATACCTATCTATGATTCAAAGCTATAATTTTGGCAAAGAATTAAACTGAAAAGGCCAGTTTCAATGGGATGGTTAATTTACCTGTAACATATTATCTGGTGCTTTTAACATACTTTAGGCTTTGATTAAAGACATGGTTTTGGTGTCCTGTCTCATACTGGGGGTGGGACAATCCTCCTACTACACCACTGATGCCTTTATAGCACTCTAGATGTAGAATTTTAAGTTCCAGCCTTATTGTAATCCCAATTTAAAACAAGGCTAACTGGTCTCATGAGGCTTATCTCCCTTGACCTCCTTCCTAGACTGTGGTAGAAGGAATTCACAGCCTACAGCTAGAAGTACAGTGGCACACAGCAATGGTTTTACATTTGTGTGGTAATGCTAAGTAATACTTACTTCCCTCATTTGCAGGCACACATTTCCACAATCTGATCAGTACAGCTGTGTGCCTGGCTGTTGTTTGCCTGAATCAGAAGAATGACCAGGCTTAAGAATCTTAAGTGACCTTTTTTATTTCCATAAAGTACTAGTGAACTTTCTATCAAATCAGACTTGGGAGAAGTCTTTTACCAGTAATAGCTGGCACTATTTTAATGATGTTCTGATTTTAAAGGTTAGAGATGTAGAACAATGTTGGTGACAGACTTTGAGGGTACCAACATGACCTGTGTGCTGGGATCCAGTTAAGTTTCCATTTGTGGCCTTGAAAACCCTCTATTGCTTTGAAAGCCATAACCAGACTTCTTGGTACTAGCTTAGAACTGTCCTGTAGCCTCAGTCAGACCAGTGAATGTTTGAGTACAAACATTTTAAAAATGGGTTGTGTCAGGTTTTCCTTATCTCAAGACTGCCTTTAACAAGTGGGTTTATGTGTTTAATCACAAGCAAGTAAATCAAGCTTCTCTTCTACTGACTTCTGAAAGTTACATGCTTAACTTACATTTATCATTTCCATTTGCTTTCTACTTAGACAAGCAATCTGTGAAGTGACAACCAGGCTTATCAAATATTCAGCATAGGGCTCACTTGATCACATGAATTGGATACAACAGGTTGGATTTTATAGCAAGAGACTGTTCCCTGATCTCGCTGAGAAGGTTAACTACAGTCTTCTAGCTTCTGCAGATATGATGTTGTGTCAGGATGGAAGCCTGAACTAAGTCCCTTAGCCAGGTTTTTTCTAGCACTGTGCTAAGGTCTCCCTTAACCTCTTCTAGGAGGAATAAAGGCACTGTACCAAAACAGTGTCATTATGATCTCAGTTTAGAGAAAAGGAGACTTTCACCTTTTCATAGTGTAGAATGAATGCATAGTAGATAAAATAAGTTGACAGGATTTATTCATGTGAAGTTATATGCATTTTGTAATGCATTTTTTCTTTCTTTGCAGCTATTGGCTGACAAACAAGGTCCACATTAAACGACCCAGCACAGGTCTCCTCATGTATACACTTGCCACCAGATTTTGTGATGAAATTCACCTGTACGGATTTTGGCCATTCCCAAAGGATTTACATGGCAAACCAGTCAAGTATCACTATTATGATGATCTGAAGTATCGGTACTTTTCTAATGCCAGTCCTCATAGGATGCCATTGGAGTTTAAAACATTGTATGTGTTACATAACAGAGGAGCACTTAAATTAACAACAGGGAAATGCATACAGCAATAAAGCGTACATAAAGTACAATAAATATAGAATACACACCTCATCATAAAGATGTTGTGGTATGGCAATGGGACCACAGTGGGGATTTGTTTCAGTACCCACTAAGTCATTGGAAAAAGGTGTTATATTAGAAGTACATAACCAGCTATTATACCTGTAAAGTGCTATATAACTAAGCTATTTTGACTGCAAGGGTTCAAGTAAGTGCCATTTTCACTAAGAACAAAGCTTGAATGTATGCTCAGTAGTGTTTACAGGATGCAGTGACACATTCATCACAAATTAAAGAAGAAAAAGAGCCTGACAATTTGCAACTGTGATCAGACAGCGCACACAAGAATACCCAGTGGATGGAATATTTACTTGAGTAAATAAATCAGGCTTTGGAAGAAAATACCATGATGGATTTGAGTAGAGAAAGTGAAGTCTGTAATATCAAACAAATCAGTAAATGCCTTCAGTCAGAGAACTGTTTCTATATTGTATTATAACCTCAACTTTTGTTGCTGTTTTTCTTGTGTGTTGGTTGGGTTTTGTTGCTTTTAAGTTTTGGAACCCTTAGAAGATTTCAAGGATGCTATGAGTAATTAAATTTTTTATCTCATGGAACTGTCATAAAGAAAAAATATTTGTAACTGTGGGAGGGTCAAGGGGAACGTCAATTATTTTATCAAATGTTATTTTGTTGTATCCTGATGTCACACAATCCTTAACATCCCAATTGTTTTTCTAGCTATTGTTGTCAGTACCCATTACATGAAACCACGCAGATATCATTTTTGTCTGACTTAAAGAGAAGTTTTTCTCTCCTGTACAGATTTGAAGACATGTGGGTGCCCTTGTTTTCAGTGCCAAAGATTACTTTTTATACACGTTTTTTCCTTATCTTGGAGAAATGGTTGTGGACTTATGTTTCTTTGCTGCTTAAGGGAACATATTATTTGTTATTTATATTTTTGAAGCATCTCAAATCAAAGCCTCTTTACTGACTTCACAAAGAAAATTCTTCAGAAAAATCTGCAGGAGTAAAGAAAATACTTCATGCATTCAAATATATGTGTGTGTGTGTATATATATATACATATATATATACATATATATACATATATATATATATATACACACACAGAGTTTTATTCTTGATAGAGAGGAAAAATCTAAAGAAACTCAGGTGACAGTGGAACTAAAGAAAAAAAAGAAAAAAAAAAATAAAAGAAAAAAAGAAAAGGGGGGAAAAAAAAAAAAAAAGACCTAGCCAATTAATGCAGCTCATACAGTTCTTTTAAACTTCTAATGCTGTTAAATGATCTCTTTATTTAATATACCTCTTTTGTATCATCTAAATGTTCTGATGTGTAACTGGCTGAAATAACACAGAGCTGCATTCTCTCACTGTTGTTTTTTTGATCATCAGCCTTGTTTATCCAAAAGGCAGGAGTTCTTTCAGTTCCTTCTTTCCAAAAAAAGAGAAAAAAAATTACAGGAGCTTAGGAGAGGGTGGAGTGTCAGTACAGCATTAAGAAACAAAACTTGTCATCCTATGATATATTTTAGTGCTAAAGGAGCACATAAATGGGTAACATCATGGTTTCATATCTTTCCTGTTGTGCTTGGCAAAGGAGTAGGCATGCAGGTAGAATGTATGGGTATTTTCTTGTTATGTTTTCAGAGCTCCATTAGGTCCTGGTCTCCAAATATGATATTCAGCGTATCTACTGAATTTTGAATTAGTTTGAGCAATTTCATATGTATCACCACTCTCACAAACATTTACTAGCTGAAAATGCTCTTTATTACCCATTTTCTCCTCTTAAGTTTATGTATTTCGTCATGCATGATTGGAGATCTGCAATTATGAAATTTGGTAGCTAAATCACTGCCTTGCAGCCAAATATTACAGGAAGTAGAAAGTCAGCTCTGTGTCTTATATGTAAGACACAGTAACATCTTTCCTTACTCCCCAGACTCTCCTACCTAGGACAGGTTACTTTGGCCAAATGCTAATGTGCAATAAGTGGTCCTAACATGAAACTCACTGAAACCAAGGCATCATGAGGAACTAAACAGCCATGCAGACTGGAATGTGTTTAATTTGTTGTTGATAAACCAGAGGGTGCTATTTGTTCACTATGTACACCTTCATTTTAATACGAGGTTGTTTCTTTGGTGAAGTGTGAGCATACTGCTGCTCTTGCTGTTAGGGTTTTGCTACTGTTGATCTTCTACAGCATATTTCATATACATTGGCAAAAATGCTATTGAAATAATTCAGAGATTGTCATTCTCTCAAAAGCTCAGAGAAACATCTGCTCAACTTTATCTCCTGGGAATGTCTTTTCTTGTCTCTAGTGTCAGGCAGTCCACAAACGGCATGCTCTCATAGTTTAAAATATTAACTGACAGGTGATTTTGTTCACCTGAGGGAGGTATGAATATGCCAACTGATTATGTATCTGACAGCAAAGTCAATGGGGACTCTCTTATTCCTTGGAAGTAAAAAAAATATTTGTGCAAATGAATAAATTAAAAGAATATTATGTAAATAGAAACATAGGTGAGAAAAATTGCCTTTAAAAGTCAGCAGATAAATGAAAGTATGGCCTAAGCCTTGGTTTTGCGTGCTTCACATCTGATTTTCTGCAAGTGAAGTTAACTTCCGTAATAAGCCATAGAGTCCAGATTATTTTACCTATCACTAAATTTCTCTGACTTAGTTTGGCACAAGACATGACAGTAGCAGCAGCTTCATTCAAAGACAACAGTTTTTCCATACCTCCTCAAAACTGGGCCTTAACCTCATCTTCTGCAGGCTTTCTACCTTCAGTACTGCACTCTTGGACACCATGAGCTATAGGCTCAAGGCACTCCGCTATCACCCACGTTCATCCTTCTTGCAGCACTCTCTCTTCAAACCAGCACCTAGGTGTGCCTCCCTACCAAAACCATGGGACTCCACACCAGTACACCTTTTCTCTTACCTGCCTTACTTTGTCCTGAGCTGAGGTGTGATGTAGTGAGGAGTGGGTCTCAAACTATTCTCTGAGGCAAGCAGCAGTTTTATAAAAGTCTTTGTGTGGCAGTCTCTCTCTCGGAGCCCTGGCTCTGTTTCTGCCTTCAGCTAGCTTGAAAGACTAACCATAGTTGGAAGGATTTTTTCCTCAGGGCCCCAAAAATCCCAGGAGTAGCTGTAAACCTTCTCCTTTAGAGAGATCCGGTCCCCGTTGATGGCAAAGGAAGGATCTGCACTTGATCTGGGGGAAATCAGGACTTTATTCAGTCTTTCTCCTGTGGTCCTGGGTCAGGAGCCCAGCCCAGTCCCTGTCCCCCGGCCAAGAGAGAATTCCATGTGTTTTCTGGCTTTTATCCAGGGGGAAGGGCCTAAATGCAGGGACAAGCCACTACCGAATCAGGGATAAGGTGGAAGTGGAATAGAGTTGGATTACATTCCAGTATGGGAGAATGGGTGGGGAAAAGGAGCAGGGACAAACTTCGGGATGATACATTTTTCAGGGGAACATGGGAGTACAGAAGAAACCATTACAAAACCCAATATAAAAATGAAATACAATATAAACCCAAATAATGCACAACAACCTCTTTCATTGTGTAGGTTTTCACAAGCACTAGGGGTCATTTTACGCTATTGTTCTTGTATAAGACCTGTGTCCATGTGGAGCCCAAAGATTCTGGGAAGCTCCTTGGTGTGTGGTTTCTTGTGCTACAAATTGTTTTGAGATGGTTTGTTAGCACCAATTACTGCTTGATCAAAGGTGATCTGAGGTGAGACATGCCCAGGACTTTCCTTGTTGTTTGCACTCTACGCTGGGAAGCTGTGGCAATGGACTCATTGCAAACACCCTTCTTAACCTTTCCCTTATACCTCCTGGTGTTCTTGGAGCATTTCTATTAAGGCACCCCGGGATCTAAATGGAAAAACATGATTACTTCCACTGTGTGACTTTTTCCCTAGAGAGGACTCAGGGCATTGCAGGCAAGTCTTAACTGCTGTATAGAGACTTTTGTGGTTCTTCACTGGTTACCAGTCAATGGCTTAAGCCTTCCTAGCTGCTCTGCGTGATTTCTGTTGTTTATCTACATTCACACCTCTGCTGCTCACAGCACAGAGCAGATAATCAATTTATATTATAATTACCATTTTTATAATCCAACACTATCAACAACTAATACAAAGTAGTAGGATAAAAAGAAAGATCCTTAATATTGTAATATCTGCTCTGGTGAGGAACAACTGAAATGCCAGTTGTGTTCAGAGTGTTCTTCAAATTTATCCTTTCATCAGCTATATCAGTTGCCTGCTGTAGTTCCTAAATGTACATTAAAAATAAGAACTGGAAACTAAATCAAGACAGCAGAACATGTATATTTTTCCAAAGCTTATGGCAGCTTTGCATTAAACAACTTGATTTCATTCAGATAAATTGATTGTAAATTGCTTATCAAGATACATGTTAATGTTTCTGTGACAGTCTTTCATATTTCATATTTATTTATCAATAGATAAATGTTTGATTATTAACTTTTCAGCTTTGGGATAGTTCTCTTCCAAAGCTCTGAGCCAGACGTAAAATCTATTGAACCTTTCAAATCTGAGTCTGACATGTAATAACAACTGTATTACTCTTTTGTTAAACAATATAAGCAACGTGTGCTTGAGGTCATTATTTTTTCTCTAATTGACTGCAATTTGAAGAAAAACAGGTGCGGGTTCAGTACCTTTTCTTAGTGTTTGATCTAGCAAAGTGCTAAGCACTCTTTTTGGTGACTTTCCTGGGAGAGATGTGTCCAGGATTTAGATGGGGATCTAGATTAGCATATTTCAGGATAGAACTCTGAAACTGCACATTATTTATTTTTAAGAGCACTGTTTCTTTGTGTAGGGAAAAGCACAATTGTTAAAAATGTAGATAAAGGAAGAGATTTACAGAGATTCATACCTGCACAGTACTATTGCTTCTGAGTGTATGTCATACAATTTCTGTGGTTTAAAGTATTGATACATATTCTTTCAGAATTGTCATATTTGGCACAGTTAGTCTTATTCCAAGTACAGCTATGGGGATTATTTTTTATTTGTATGACTGAAAAATAAAAAATTCCTTTCATGTTTTCTGCTATATTTTGTTCTATATTCCTTTGTAACACAGTTACAGTAATTTTATCAATCTTGTGCTAATTCTAAGAATCTGTGGAAGAGTGCCTGCTCCTTTAAAGTGTCTAATCAGGGGCTTTCTCAACACAAAAGAGGATATTAAGAAAAGGGGGAAGCCATAAACAGGAACAGAGAGACACAAACTTGTCTGACCAATAACAAGGGAGGCAGAGATGAGTCACACAAAATGGTAAGGGTAGAGTGTAGGATTTTTTATTCCAGTATGATTTTCTGATCAAGGACTTTGTAAAATGGGATACTAAGAAGAAGGGAGAAGCAAAATATGTGAGGACCCAAACCTGACAGGCAAATTGTAATAGAGACAAGGAGAAGAAGCCAACCTCATCAGTCACACTGAACAGCTGTCAAGAAAGTGTGGGCAAATGGTACTTTGTAACAGATTAGGATGCAATCCTGGAGGTCCAGGATGTTGGAGGGGAGTTGGTGGGTCTTTGCAAATGGGGCAGTGCGCAGGGGAGTGTGGTATTTCTCCACAAGACTAGACGACCACCAATGGCAAAAGAAAAAGAGTGCTCTCTTTCACCGGGTGGGATATTACAGCTTTTATTCTCGAGTCCTGCCCTGCTTGGCTGGAGCCCTTCCCGATGGCTCGCTGGTGCCAGAGAGAGCTCGCTATTCCCCTGTCAGGGCTTTTTCCCCAGGGGGCAGGGTCCAGAGGCAGGGACAAGACACCACCCAATAAGGGAGAAGTGGGAGGAGAACAGAGTTAGGTTACATTTCAGTGTGGGGGATGGACACTGCTGGGCAAGGACAGATCACGTGATACATAGAAAAAACATTACAAATCCAATGAAATATAAACCAAATTAATGCATAACGACATTTTCCCTTTTCTTATTAAATTAAGAAGGAGGAAGGTTCGTTTCGTGGGAGATGCTCAGAGTTTAGACCTTGAGTACCTTTAAAGTTGAAAAAGAAAAATTACCTTTAGTGCAAACAAACAGTCTAGAAAAACACTGTTAAGGAATAATGAGAAGGAGAAGGTTTGACGCTTTCTCCTCCTCCAGGCAGCGCTGGCCACTTTTGGGACCTCTGCAGGTGGCTTTGCAGTTTTAGGAATGACAGGTTTCACCCACTCAGCTGGCACCCCCTTGAGACCTGGGGGAAGTGGACACATAGGCGTACCCACGACCCCAGGTGACCTGATCATGAGGACTTTTTGTTTCTCTGGTCGCTGGATCCTTTACTATCATATCCGGTGACTTTTGCTGAAAGGCAGAACTGGTGTAAAGCAGGATTATTTAGTTTAACATTTACATTTTCTATTTTTTAAAAGAAATTCCCTTTGGACCTTTGAGACCTCCCACCCCCATTGTCCCGAAAGTCCAGAAATGGCTTCTTTAAAGAGCATTGAGATGCCCAATGTCCTGCCTGATGGCCCAGAAGACATGTTGTTCCTCTCTTGGGCTGTGGCCGTGGCACAGGTACAGGAGGCACGGTGTCTGCAGCAGCAGCTTTTTGTGGTGGCTTGACTCTGGAACTGTGTTTTTGATGAGCTTTTATGAAGGGAACCTTTCTGGCACACACTTGGAGCATGTCATGTAAAGTTGGAGCTGGTTCTATGGACAGGCTGAGGATGGCTGCCTTGCACTGTTCATTTGCATCGGCCAGAACCATCTCCTCCAGGACCTGTTCCTGGGTTCCCTTATTCTTAACCTGTAACTCGATAGCTCGGGTTAACCGCTCCACAAATGTTACTAAAGGTTCTGATGGAAGCTGCTTTATTTTACTGCAAGGTTGGAAAGACTCATCGGGCTGGATTGCTAGTCAAATTGGCAAATTCTTATTATCAACAGCCATTTCAGGATTTTGCCGAAGCTCCAGAAGTAAATCTTTTTGGAAGTCAAAGGGAACTGTAGTATTCCTTGCTTAATTTGCTTTTAAACGGTTGCAAAAGTATTCTCTTTCATATCCAAATTTGGCCTGAGCTTTGCATAAATCCTGAATCACTTGTTGGAGGAAGGGGTCCCAATTACTGTGGACAGCACCCCCTCTTTTTGACTGTTGATATGTGAAAGGGGTGGCAGAAAAGACGGGAACACTTCCTGCTTCCAGGTTCCCGGCTCCCCCCTCCTCCCTCCAGGGCATGGGAACAGGGACTGTGGGCGGGGAAACCGTGGGAACCAGGGGCAGGGAGGGGCTGGAGGCTTGAGTCACACGGGGAGGAGTCAGAGGGTGGAGGTTTGAGGGTAGGGGGCAGAGTCAGAGGAGAGGGCAGTGCTGGGGGTGGCACCGAAGGGAGGGAGAGGTCTGGGGGGAAGAAGGAATTGCGAGAAGGAGGGACAGACAAAGGGGAGAGACTCCTCCTGGCTCAGGAGCACATGGCTTCGGCCATATTGGACAAAGGAGTCCCCTCCATCTTGTGACCCCCCCCACCTGGGGACCACTAAGATGGGAGGCTTGAGCACTCGGACTGCCTGCAAAGGTACAAGCTGGGGAAAATTCACAAAGAACTGGCTTTTCTTCCTTTTTATTTTGCTTTTGCAATGCAAACTTAATTTTTAAGCTAGAAAAAGCAAAATTTGCATCTTCTTTATTACTAGAAAAGCCAGATTCAACTGTTTTCTTCGTTATAGCCTCACAAAATTCTGGGAAGCTTATTTGCTCTAATGATTAATGTGGAAACTGAGAAAACAACCACAGAGTTAATTTTTTCAGCTGTTTCTTTGAACAATGGGTCTTCTCATCATCCAAGGCACTTAAAATTTGGAAATAGACTCTCTTTTGAGACACAGACAGCCTTGCACCCATTTTTGGCTCAGATTTTGAGTTTCTGTATCCTCTTTACTGTGACTGAGAAACCAAAAGGAAAAAAAAAACCTTGCTGGAAAGAAAAAAAAAAGCCAAAAGGGGAAACAGTTTCCTTTTGCACCCCCTCTCCCCAGGCTGTCAAAAGAAGCGTACTATTAAAGCACTTTGAAGGTTTTTTACTCTGAAAGCAAAACCCTTCCCCAAAAGAGAAAAAAACCCTTTCCCCTGAAGAACACCGCCTCTGAAAAAGATTTTCCCTTAGAAAACCAAAAGTGGTACTCACCAAAAATCCAGTGTTCCTTTCCTTGCTTTCCCAATCACTCCTTTTGCCTGAGACTGACCCTTTTTGGTGCAAAAAGAGCTTCTAGTCCAGGTCTCAGGGTCATCTTTCCACGAACGTGTGGTCACCTTCCCTGGGAGTAGCTTGCCGTTCGGGGGCTTCTTTGCAGCACTCCAATGGGTTCTTTAAGTCCAAAGGAGAAAACTGCAGCCCTGGCCTGTGGAATTCTGTGTTTCGGAGACTCCACAGCGAACGCCAAGCCTCACGGGTCTGTCTCTGCCTGGGTGGGGTACGTTTCGTGACTCACGTACCTGTGTGAGATTCCTCGGCCACGTGCTTCCCAAGTGGTTCTTCCAGCTTTTTGGGAATCTTTTGTGGCTTCAAGCTGCACGTAAGGCACCAGTTGTGGTATTTCTCCACAAGACTAGACGACCACCAATGGCAAAAGAAAAAGAGTCTGCTCTCTTTCACCAGGTGGGATATTACAGCTTTTATTCTCGAGTCCTGCCCTGCTTGGCTGGAGCCCTTCCCGATGGCTCGCTGGTGCCAGAGAGAGCTCGCTATTCCCCTGTCAGGGCTTTTTCCCCAGGGGGCAGGGTCCAGAGGCAGGGACAAGACACTACCCAATAAGGGAGAAGTGGGAGGGGAACAGAGTTAGGTTACATTTCAGTGTGGGGGATGGGCACTGCTGGGCAAGGACAGATCACGTGATACATAGAAAAAACATTACAAATCCAATGAAATATAAACCCAATTAATGCATTGCAACAGGGGAGGAAGAGAAGAGGAACAGACAGAAAAGAGGCCAGTCCTGTGTAAACCATGACGGGTCAGTATACTTGTCTGGCAGATTCCTAAGGCTTATTGCCCCAGTCTATCTTAAGTCCATCAAATCTTTTCTTACCTCCTTCTCTCTGTAATCGCACATTCTGTCCCATGCATGTGCATGCTGGAAGGAGTCAGTGCCAGATAGTGGGGGACTGTTGTGAAAGGGTTGGGTGCCAGGTGCTGGAGTGCTGATCAGGGATGTGGATGCCCCTGTCCTGTGGTGTTAGCTGCTGGAGTTAGTGGTGGGGGTCTCAGTCATTCTCTTCAACTGCTGGAATGAAGGGCTTTATACCAGAGGGTTTGCATTGAATAGTAAGGAAAAATTTCATCACTGAAAGGGTAGTTAGGCACTCAAACAGCTTGCCCAGGGAGGTGGTGGAGTCTGACCTGAAGGACATGCTGTAGTGGTAGATTTGGCAGCCCTGGTTTAGCAGCTGTATTCAGTGATTTTAGAGGTCTTTTCCAACGTTAATGATTATGTGATTCAAGATCAGCAGTGTTGTAAGTAGTGTTCCCTAACCTCCTGTCTGGGGGAAGGGAATGCTGGGTGTTCCCAAAACCAGCTGCTGGGCAGGCTCTGCATGAGTGAGGTGAATGAGGGGATCAGTGCTTGTTGCTGTAGTAGAACCACAGGTCACAGTCTATCTGTGTGGTGCAAACTGCTGGGATGAAGTGTCTTGTGTTTTCCCCAAACCTGGTGTAGATGTGGTGCATGTGGCCATCACCAGCAAACTTCCATCTGTACCAGCCAACAAGCTGAGGACACATGGGTCTGATGAGGGAGTCTGGGATTGGGGCAGGCAGAGGAGGCTCCATGAATGCTTCCAGAGTGTTACACAAGGCATCTTCTGCCTGCCAGCCCAGGAGGAAGAGCAGGGAGCCCTGGGGTACTGTGCAGTGCCAGTGTGGTTGACCAGCCGTGTCGGTGTCCTGTGTGTGTCACGAGAATGTGTGCTCAGCTCCACTTTTGTGTGTGCTTGAAAATGAAAAAAACACTGCCCTCAGTCTGGGTAGACACCCTGTGCTCCCAGGTACCGGATATCAGCCAGGCAGGAGAGGTCCTGGCCCAAATGCCCCATTAATAAAATCTATTATAAAATATTTGAAGCAATTCACAGGAGAGCAAAACTGACTGAGATAAAGATTTAAACTCTGTATGCACTTTAGATTTTTAAATAGAATGGAAAAAAATGTGTTATGTATGAAGGAATGTAGAAATCATAGATAATACTGCAAGTACCATACAGTACCATTTAAAGCCTATTAAATTCATCAAAAATAGATTCAAACAGTAATAGATTTCTAAACCTTTACCAAACACGTTGCA
Organism: Progne subis subis; assembly: GCA_022316685.1. Classification (NCBI taxonomy): domain Eukaryota; kingdom Metazoa; phylum Chordata; class Aves; order Passeriformes; family Hirundinidae; genus Progne; species Progne subis. Next base: position 43,636 of record JAKJHU010001164.1, read on the forward strand.
AAAGGAAATACACAGCTCCATTCTTGCTATTGATACTAGAAAATATCCCCAACTTTTTCTATAATGAGTTGAATATTTTTATGCTATAATTGCAGTTTCAGTCTTCACACACTGTTGGAGCTTATGTATCTTTGAGAATACTATCACTGTATTCTTCTTTTTCATTACACACACATAAAAGAGGCCAAATATTGCTGATCTCTATTTATGGCTCTGTTATATTAATTAGATTGTTTTACTTTGGTATCAATTTTTATTGAAAATGATGTCTTTTGATTGCTTACTACAGCAAAAAGTATAAGCATGTAATTGATAATAAGTAATTGCATTCATGAAAAATTACTGCACTATAATGAAGACCTGCTCACATTGGCACTGATAGTCATATTTTCTCCTGCCACTTTTGAAAGTGGCTGCATGAACTTTTGCTTTCTGTATTCAGTTTATGCCTTATCTCATGCTTGCTCCTTATATCCCCAAATGAATGCACAAATCAGTGAGATGTTTTCACCCATTTCTTACTGCAAAAATTTAAAGATTTTTTATGACATTCAAGTATTGTCTTAAGATTGACAAGATGAAAGACTGCTTTTCAAAAGAGTAGTCCTGAAAGGACTACTGCCAAAAGCAGGTAATTTCCACTTCTGGTTTAGTTGTCCTTTTATGGCACTTAGGTGATAACAGAGCTAGCCAAATGCATATGTAGCTAGTCAGCAAAGTAGCACCCAACAGCTGGTTGGAAGAGACCTCTGGAGATCCTTTAGTCCAACCCCATTGCCAAATCAGGTTCACCCAGTTACCTGCAACCTCTTTGTGCAGCCCATTGCAATGCTCTGTCAACCTCAAAATCAAAGCTTTTCCTCATACTGAGATGAAATTTCTGTGTTTCAGTTTGTTCTGTTGCACCTTAGAGAGGCTGTGGTCCCAAAGAAATGTAAAACCTCTTTCCTGGAAACTAAAATGTATTCCAAGAGAAGTGCAATGAGAAAATACACTCTACAAAGGAGACGTTACTTGAGTCTCAGTGCTCTTTGATTGTTTTAGAGCAAACAGCTGCTAGACCAGAAACCAACACAGACAATGATTCTTCTTTTGGTGCTTTGATTTTCCTCTGTATGTTTCATCCATGTAGGAACCAAAAGAGTGAGCCTTGCCATCCAACTCTATTGTTTTCTGCCTATTTACACCAAATCTGCTTTTGCTAATAGGTTTGATGGCAGTTCTTTAAGGAACCTAAACCACTTATTGACAACATACTGTGACAATTATGTTCATGTGTGAATAACATACAGTGAACAATCATGAGTACACTGAAGTAAAAGTTCAACTCCTGTCTTTAAGCACAGATTCCATCTAAGCAACAATAAAAGGCATTTCTGGAATGCCCCTGCCAAAAAAAAAAAACCCTGTTGACTCAAAAGGATGCTATCAAGAAATTAAGACCCAGACCTATGTAAAGCAGGAAAAGTTACTAGTTCCAGTGTCAGAATGGGCATGGACAGTCAGCCAAGGCTGCCTGAAAATATGTTCTATGCCTTAAATAAACCCTTCAAAATAGTAACCATCCTTATTTAATGTGTATCTCAAAAAATATTTTGGAGAGATGTTAAGATTTTTGTAGTAGGTCTTCTTGCCTCAAATTAGTAAGCAGTCAATTTCTGAAATCCTGATAAAGTAGATTCACAGTCACAAAGTGTTTTGCTAATATAGAAGTGATGAAATGAGCTACTTTCCTGGATGGCACCAGATAGTCAAGTGCAAGCATCTTTCCTCAAAAAGTTCATTCTCAATAAAACTTTTTGATGAATTAGCTGTGCTGTTCAGATAGTGTTTCCAGGACTTTGCTTCCTTATTACCTCATTAATATGATTCTCAGTAGCTTCTTTTCCTCTCAGAAATTGACAGCTTCTATTAAATCAACTAATTAGGCAGCTTACCTCCATTTACTAACATATTTCTTAGGCTTACCTTCATGACACAACAGCTGTTCTGAGGCATTCAAATCCTTGCTTGCAGCCACTTCCAAGCTGCACTAACAAGAAAATACTCCAGGTCTTGTATGTTCAAGAACAGTGTCTAAGCATCCCATTCACATATTGTTTGTCTGACTGCAGAAAAGCAAGAATCAAAGTTAAGGTTAATGGCATTATAAGAGTATGAAAATAACAAGAAAAAGTAACAAAATATAAAAAGATGTTTTCAAATATCTCTCCTGAATCTCCATCTTCATGGCAATCACCTTTTCCTCTCCAGGGCTGTCCACTTGCTCTCCAAGCTCTCTGTTTTCCTTCTGCTGAAACATTGGCAAATGCAAGCTGAGTCCTAAACCTGTGTGTGGAGAGACTTTGAAGCCTGAGGCAGTGTCACCTAGTGATACACCAACCTGGGGGAAGAATAGCTATTGTGATAAGGTACTCCACATGGATAAATTGCTTCTTTAAGAAGAATGAAGGAGTAGTCTAGGCAATGGATTATGGAAATGTTCTTTGCTCTGCTTCTACAGCACACAGAAAATGTGTGATACACAAGCAGCATTCAGTGCTGTAATGACTCTGTTTATCAAGCAAGTCAATGTGTAGAGCCTGATTTTACAGTTATGTTCTGAGGTAACCTCAGCTCCTCTCATGCCAGCTGCATCAGTGCCTTTCCACCTTCCATCTTTACACTTCCAGTGTCTTCTAGAGCCCTCTCACTGAGCTGCTTCCTCTTCCAGTGATCCCACATCCCTGTGTCCACTGTTGTAGAATGGGAAAAAAGGACCTGTTCCGCTAAGATAGGTGAAGCTTATAAGCCAGGCAGCTATGCAAGCACTAATATGCCCATGCTAATAAATCTGAATCCCATTTGGGAGACTGTTGCTGCAGAAGGAGTCCAGAGTGCTAATTGTCCTTTCTGCAGAAGGAGAGATGCTGTTCCCTCTTCCTCTCCTCCTTGTAACTTACTTATTTCCAAAAAGTCCTAAGAATTTAAAATGTGCAAGTCTGCTACTCTTCTAGCAAATATGGCTGAATTTGATCAACGGGTTAATATGGAATCAGAGAGTCTTTTAACTTGGAAGGAGTCTCTTGACATCATCAAGTCCATCTCCTGCTGCTTGAGTTGGTTAAGATAGAGCAGTTTGCCCTGGACTGTTTCATGTTTTGAAAGCCTCCCTCCCTGGGCGGCTTGGTCCTTTATTTCACCACCCTCACAGTAAAAAAAAAAAAAAAAAAAAAAAAAAAAAAAAAAAAAAAAAATCTTGTTTTGATATGGTATTTCTGTAATAAAAATGATAGACCAAATTCAGTAAATCAAAATTTAGGATTTTATTTTGAGACAAAATAAAAGTCTCCGATAGCCACAATTAAAAGGGACAGCTTCGAACCCTGGGATTTCGGCGCTGGGTGAACACGGTAACACACTCTGTCAGTCTTTCACCCCCTCAGTTCACAATTTGGGTCTCCAAGCCACGGATTTTTATACAGTCTCTCGCTGGGGACCGGCTGAGACCGTGAGACTCGTGCCTTGAGGCAGCTTCATTAGATACTCATGTCCGTGTCCGGGGTCCAATGAATAGTTTCTCGAAGGCAGAACAATGTCCTGATGGCCATGTCCGGAGAAGTTTTTGGAGATGGTAACATCCGGAACAGATAAGATAGTGATCTGATACAATCAGGGGATCGTCAGAGCACCCATCTCCCTTTTCCGTCCCTTTGTGTTGCCTTTGCAAGGTTCCCGGCAGCGATTTACTCGTGTCTCCCCCATGCAGCTGTCGTCCCGGTTAACCCTGTATACACTTTTTGGTTTATAGATTTTAAACTCCATTTCAACTAAAATCTTGTTACAAGATATATTCAATTACATTATTTATTGTTCAACACAAATTAACTTTAGGACATACATTACATTTCCAATTTTCAATTTGTTCTTTTTCCCTATTGTATTGTCAGAGTGCCCTACTGAGAAGAACATGACTCCTTCTTTACAGTCATCATTTATTTGTATACAATTTTTGGACCCTTAAACTTCTTCATGGTGCAGTACTCATTGGCCAAGTTATTAGGATGAACTGACAGTGGCATCATTTAAAGTTTATTGCCTGAGCAAACCAGGATGAAGTTAGCTGTACCTAATGGCAAAAGTATGTGACTGTAAATAAGAACAAAAACATACCTGAACATAATTTTTTATGTTGTCAATTAGATAAGCCCTATTTCTTTGTCTGGCTACTACTGCTAGTATTTGAACACCCTCTCTGGGTTATTGGTTGAAATATAAAGGTAGATGAGTAGTAATCCAGACCATATTCTCCCCCTTTCATTTTCAGTAGCTTTTTGCCTGGAGCATGTGATACACATCGGAAAGATGATGTGCAATTCTGAGAGGAAAAGTAACTTGCTTCATAGGATCAATATGAAAGTTACTATGTAGTCCTGGATAATTTTGTTCTTAAATTCTTGTGATATACTAGGGCCAGATTATATTTTATAGCTTTAACATGGCTTCTGTCTTGAGCAGATCTCTAGGTAACTATGATTAAGTAAATGTAAATACACTTGCATATTGTTACTGCATATTGCTTCCTCCCCCCTCTGAATGCTGAGAGTGTAAGAGAACAAGGAGCTGCACCCAACTCCCTTTTCCCCAGCCCAGTTCTCACGGTACCTCTGCCCCTCCAGAAACACCCCCAGCTAAGAGAATAGTCAGCGGCACCCTTCCCCTGGCAGCATCTTTTGTCTTTCTTAAGCACCCGGTCGTTATTGTCTCTTAGCAACAAAATGGGGAAAAATTCCCTAAGAGAAATAAACAAAAGGGAAAAAACACTAAACCCTAACACTAGAATGCCTCATAGGTTTGGTAAATTTCAGTTTTGGTAATTTTAGTTTCAGTTGAGCTGCTATCATAATGAAAGTCAACAGAAAGTCACAAAAGAAGTAACTGAGTTAATGCAAACATCCTTCTGTTCTTACATAGTGCACATCAAAAGTGGGACTCTAAGCAGAGGATCTAATCTGCTATATACAGTAATAGTTAACTAAAATTTAAAATGGAAAGTTTGAAGATGGTGCTCTTATTTCATAATGTGGGTTTGTTTGGGCTTTTTTGGTTTGTGGGGGTTTTTTGGGGGTTTTTTTCTCTTTTTTCCCCTTTTTTAATGAAGATACTACTGTTTTAATGAAGGTGTTCTCTTTTTCTGCTGGCTCCTTTGGTAATTTTTATAGAACAAAATTTATATCCTCTGTATACCTACCAATACTAAGAAAACAATTGACAGAAACCTTGTAAATTGGGAAAACACCTGTGTTCAGTCAACCTTCTGTCACAAGGCAATTATTCCATCCTCACTAAGCCACCTATCCTCCTCACTAGACAGGACAGCATAGAAACATAAAAACTGTGTAATGTGGGGGCAAGAAGTCAATAACTGTAGGAAATGCATCATTAGTTATAGTACAGACACAGTTTCCTATTTGCAGGCCAAAACCCTGAAAAGAAACATCAGACAAGCAGGCAGTGTGAAAGAACTAGTAAATCTACAAAAAAATGACTCAGCTGTATTTATACCAGTCTTTGGACTTCACAGGAGGTTCCATTACCCTCTGGCTGAACACAGTACAGCAGGAATATCTGGAAACAGTCTCTGACTTGCAGTGGCATTGTTCTGTTTGGTTGTTGAAGAGAAGAATTCAGATTCTAATTTAAGCCAATTCTTCTTTAGCTGCCCTGACAAAATAGTTAATATTTTACAGAAAAAATTAAATAAAGCATGCAGATAGGTATTTATTTAATTAATGAAGTGTGATGTAGTGGTGTGAGAGTGGTTTTATTAAGTTATTAAGTTATTTTTGTAATGGTTTAGTCCACTGTACCCCCCTGTGTTCTGGAATAGTTTTCCCCCTTATGAGTTAGTTATTTAAGCAGACATTTTATGCCAATCATTCCTTCCCTGCACCTGTCCCTGTCAATCCCCCCCCCTCTCCTCGTGGTCGCCCTGTCTGTCACTTTGAGACCCTTCCCTGGGTTCTGGAAAGATCCAGGAGGGGTGTCAAGTGGTAGGCTGGTGCCCAGGGGATCCCCTCCTACCCTCCTGTGATTCATTAATGGTTTAGAAGTTGACACCCCTGTTACCACCCCCATGTTCCCTGGTTGGCTGACCCGTTGTCAGCCTTCCCCCATTTATAAGTGGCTGTCAAGCTTTGATCTCTGCTCTCTCTGGGCAGCAGTGGGTTGAGGCAGAGCTCCTTGCCAGACTCCCCTTAATAAACTACCTTCTACCCTGCTTAAAGAGAGATGACTCTTTTCCCGTCGCCGCAGTCGCAACTCCATCAGGTCCACTCGCTGGTGTGGGGAACCAAGAGCCCACCGGGAGGAGGTTACTCGCCCTGCCTGTAACCCCGACCGATCCTCGCTGTGGCAGTGCAGAACTGAGCTAGCCTGCATGCCTGCCAGGCGTGAGAGGACACTGCTGTACGGAGTGGCGCCCAATGTGGGGCACCCCAACCCAGCAAAGCAGCTAGGACCCAGGCGGGACCTTGACTCACAGCGACAGTATCGGCGCCCACTGCACAACCCCCCGGACAGAGTGGACCCCATGGCATGGACTGGGGCTTCGAAGAGTCTGAAGCAGTCCTTGGACATCGTGCTACCTCTGGTAAGAGCAGTTTCTGTAGAAACTTGCTCCCAGGGGAAGAAGAAGGCAGCTCTGGAGCACCCCCAGAGTCTTCTTCGGTGACAGACTGACAACTCCAGGCTTTCCAGGTTCCACGGAAAGGGTGAGTATCACCCGCAAGTGGTACTTGCTTTTGGTGGGGTTCCCCTGGTGGGGAGAGACCCAATTTGGAGGAATATTCCTCAGGGATCCTAATAAAGGATTTTGGCTGCGCAGCCCGGAGGCTAGGGGTTTGCCCCAGACCTCTGACGGAAACCTTCCTGAGAACCATCTTTAGTTGCTTTTGTTATTTAATCTTTTCGTTTGGCACTAATCAGATTCGCACGGTGGCAGTTTTTCGGGTTTTTGTAGCCACCTGCTTGCTTTTGCAGTTCCCCTGAGTGGGCGGAGAAGAGACCGTGACTCGGTTTTAGGGAGATAAAAACTGCAGTTAAGTTTTATTTTCGGTTTCAGTTTGCCTGGCTGTTAGTTTGGGAACGACACATATCAGGAGAGATGGGTGTAAAACTTTCTGTCATTCAAAAGAGTGTGTGTTATACTTTAATTTCAGTTGCACAGAATGCAGAGTTAAAAGTTTCAAAAAGCGATTTAAAACATTTTGTTCACTGGCTTTATTCGCATTTTCCGCGGGTGTCCCCCGACTAGATCGGCATCAACGAGTTTTGGGGCGCTGTGAGAAGGAAGATGACCCAACCGGCTGCGTCGGGAGACAGAGACACTTTAAAATATTTTAATTTAGCAGCGCAGCTGTATTCAGCAGTAAAGTCTCAGAAAGGAATGCAAAAACCACCAGAATGCGAAAAGCCACCCCGTGGTTCCCTGCCCCTCTGCCCCGATCCCCTTATCCCTGGAAAAGTATTCTGAAAGAAGCGGCAAGAGATCCGCCTGCTAGCTCAGGTTTCTTCAGATTTTCCAATCCCCAAGCCCGCGCAGCCGGGATGATTTGCGCAGTTCGTGTGGCTCGCACCTGGCTCTGGCCAGGCTGCCCAAAAGCCCTCCCCATCCCCGCGTTTCCCAGTTCAAGAATCCCGAGTTCAGTTTTCAGTTAATGGGGAAGCAGAACATAGGTCCCGCTTTCTCCTGCCAAAAGATGGTGGACGCCACATGGTGAAGCCGTCTCCATCTCCCTGTCCTTCCTGCGGTTCCTTTGATACCATCCTTAACCCCTCCCAGCCCCTCTTTCCCTCCTATCCTGGTGACGCAGTGTCCCTGCAGCCCCGTGCTGCTCTGCTCTCTCCTCCTGATGCCTGTGCCGCAGCAGTGCCATGCCGGGACAGTGGTGGGACCTGCTGCACCTGCGTGGTGCCCACAGCCGTGGCTCCCTGCTCTGCTCCGCCCACCCCGCCCGTTGCAGTGACGTCGCTTTCCCTGCCCCACAGACATTCCCGCGAGCCGGCGCCGGTCTGCCCGAGACAGCGCGGGGCCACGCGGAGGAGCCGCGCGAGCTGCCGCCGCCGTCCCATCTGCGGTGGCACCGCCCGGGACCCCTTTGCTGCGAGGCCGCCCCGCCTCACTCTCTTCCCTGGGCGCGGCACAGGCCAGCGCTGCCGGCTTCTCTGCAGTGTTGCAGCCTGGGACCCCTTTGCCACAGCCCCATCCCATCTCACTCTTCCCCAGGTGAAGCGTGGGCCAGGGGCACCAGCGCCCCCGCCCTGCTACAGGCAGGTGCCGCTCTGCAGCAGCCGCGGTCTGCCGCGTTCGCTTCCTTGGACCCCACCTCCAGCCCTTCTCCTGGGTGACATCATACCCTGACCAAACTGCCCCCCCACCCCCCCGACAGCAAGGGTCATGGAGTCCCAATTCCCATGGTCCTCCTTCCGGTTCCCACAGTTCAGACCCAAAAGTTAGTGAGCCAGAGCCGGACTCAGTGGGGCTGCCGCCCTCGTCCCCCATCCCCACCCTAGCCCCTGTCATCTATCGAAGTTCCCGCGGAGGCCAAAACACCACCCGTTCCCACAGGCCACCATCAGAGATCTATGTAAAGCCCATAAGGGATATGGAAAGGATAGTCCATACTTCCGGGGTCTTTTGAAGGCAGATCTCTCAGGGGCTGAAACACTCCCTTGCTGATTTAAAGCAGCTGTTTTCCTACCTGCTCAACTCCACAGAATATAGGCTTTGGGAGGGAGTGTGGAAGCAGCTGCTCAGAGATGCCCTGCCAGGTCTCCTGGACAACATAGAGACTATGGTGGATGGTCACAGGAATCCTCTCACTTTTGAACATCTCATGAGTGAGGGGCAGTGGATGGAAGCAACTGATCAAGTTGCTTTACCCCAGAAGTGCCTCTATGTGGTAAAAGAAGCAACCTTAACTGCATTTTTTACAATGCAGCCTCATGGTCCAGTAGTCCCATATTCCAAAATAAGACATGGACAAAGTGAATCTTTTACAGATTTTGTGGAGAAGCTCTCCAGGGCCATCGAGTTAAAAGTGAAGGGGCACGTGAATGCATTTTAAAGGAAATTGCATTTTCAAATGCAAATGATCTGTGTCGTGCTGCAATTTTAACTCTTCCATTAGATCCTGCACCGACCTTACAAGACATGCTCTGAGTATGTCAAGTAAAGGTCCCATTTATGAGCGCCTCCACAGGACAGCGGCCCAAATTACACCATGCTGTGACCATTGGAGCTGAAGGCTCCCGAGAAACATCAGACATCAGGAAGAAGCCTTCAGTTCAAGGCTCCCAAAAATGTTTTCTCTGTGGGAAATTGGGGCACTGGTCCTCCCTATTCCCCCTTAAAAAACAATTTGAAGAATTTAAAAACAAAAAAGGGAGGGGAGAAGGGGAAAAAGGGAGAGGGTTTAAACCCTTGCAAAAAAACTAAAGGGAGAACGCAGGTCCACCTTGCGTGAAGACAAAAATGTTGTGGACCGAGCAGAAGGGGAAGGGGTAGGGAGCCAAGGGAAAAAGGAGGAAAAGCTGCCTTACGCCATTCGGGGTAACAGAAAAAATAATTTATCAGAGATGACACACATGGACCATGATATTGCAAAACCAATTTTAACAACAAATTCTAACTATGCATCTTATAGATTACGGCTCACAGAGGGTTTGCACCTGAAAGACGACGATTGGAAATTGGTGTCAGTCGACAACGGTGAGCAGGGCAATTGGCGAAGGGTCGAAGGTAAGCTCATCGTTGTGGGGGATTGCAAACACACCCTGCAAGAGATCGAAATCCTTCTGGGAACACTTGACAACTGTCCCAAGAGGTTCGTTCTCTGGCTACGATGCACCCACCCACCAACATTCTTATCAAAAGGACAAATAGTTGCCCAAATCATACCTGCCTGGGAGTGCCCAGAAGACAGCATACCAACAGCTTGTCCAGTATACAACATAATAGAGGCAAAGCCCCAGGTGGCGTGTGAGTGGAGTGTGGGTGGGGAGGCCATTAACGTGACAGGCCTCCTAGACACCGGGGCAGACTTGACGATATTCCTGGCCAAGCATTGGCCGTCACATTGGGCCTTGGAAAACGTGGCCGGACATGTGCAAGGTACAGGGGGGATGCAATTGGCTAAGAAATCAAAGAGCGTGGTGCAAATTAAGGGGCCAAAAAGGGCAATTGGCCAGTTTACGCCCTTTTGTTTTGGATTATAAGGAACCCTTGTTGGGAAGAGACCTGATGGCCCAGTGGGGAGTCACAATTGACATCCCAGACCCCTCACAGGATTTTTGGGCGGTGACCGCTGAGGAGCGCCCTACCCGCAAGCTGAATTGGAAAACAGATTCACCCGTGGCTGCTTTCAAAGCAAAAATTAAAGGCACTTGAAGAGCTCATGGAGGAGCAGCTGGCCAAAGGCCACATTGTAGAGACAACCAGCCCTTGGAACTCCCCAGTTTTCGTTATCCAGAAGCCGGGGAAGGACAAATGGAGGCTCCTCCAGGACCTCAGACAAATTAATAATGTGATTGAAGACATGGGCTCTCTTCAACCTGGTATGCCTTCCCCTACCATGCTCCCACAAAATTGGAAATTGGCTGTAATAGATATAAAAGATTGCTTTTTCCCTATTCCCCTACACCCGGATGATGTCCCACGTTTTGCATTCTCGGTTCCCACCATCAACCGAGAAGCCCCAAGGAAACGCTACCATTGGCATGTTTTACCCCAAGGGTTGAAAGTTTCGCCGGTAATCTGCCAGTGGTATGTGGCTTCCTTGCTGTCCCCGGTCCGCATAGCCACAGAGAAAGCAATCATCCATCATTACATGGATGATGTGCTTGTGTGTGCCCCCTCCAATGATATCTTGTCCCACGCGCTTGACCTGACCATTAATGCATTGGTTGTTGCAGGGTTCGAGCTGCAGGAAGACAAAGTTCAAAAGATGCCACCTTGGAGGTACCTTGGGCTGGAAATTGGCAAGCGGACCATTGTACCACAAAAATTGGAAATTAAGGCCAAGATCGAGACCCTCACAGATGTCCACCAACTGTGTGGGGCATTGAATTGGGTGAGACCCTGGCTAGGTCTGACCACTGAGGACCTGGACCCTCTTTTCAATTTGTTAAAAGGGGGAGATGAGCTGAGTTCTCCTAGGGAACTCACCCCAGAAGCAAAGGATGCACTGGGAAAGGTACAGCATCTCATGTCCACTCGGCAGGCTCACAGGTGTGATCCTGACCTGCCTTTCAAATTTATAATTACGGGAAAATTGCCACACCTCCATGGGGTCATTTTCCAATAGAAAAATAACACCAAAAAGGACCAGGGCAGAGAAGACCCGCTCTTAATCATAAAATGGGTCTTTCTCAGTCATCACAGGTCCAAAAGGATGACACGTCCACAAGAACTGGTGGGTGAACCGATCCGGAAGGCTAGAGTCCGGATCAGGGAATTGGCCGCATGTGATTTTGAATGCATTCACATTCCAATTGGATTAAGATCAGGCCAAGTTACAAAGGCCATGTTAGAACACTTGCTTCAGGAGAACGAAGCACTGCAGATTGCTCTGGATTCCTTCACCAGAAAAAATTCTATTCATCGGCCAGCCCAGAAAATTTTCAATCAGGACACCAAATTTACATTAAGTTTGAAAAGTGTTCAGAGTAGGAAGCCTTTAGAGGCCTTGACAATTTTCACGGATGCGTCCGGAAGGTCCCACAAGTCAGGCATGACTTGGAAGGACCCTCAGACTCAGCACTGGGAGGCAGATGTTGCTGAGGTGGAGGGATCACCCCAAGTTGCTGAGTTGGCTGCTGTTGTCAGGGCTTTCGAAAGGTTCCCCGAACCTTTCAATTTGGTGACGAATTTCGCTTATGTGGCGGGAGTGGTGTCCAGAGCAGATCAGGCCATCCTGCAGGAAGTGTCTAACGCCGCACTGTTTGAGCTGCTCTCTAAGCTTGTCAAGCTTGTCTCCCATAGGGAGCAGCCATTCTTTGTGATGCATACAAGATCACATACTGATTTGCCAGGTTACATTGCTGAGGGAAACAGAAGGGCTGATGCTCTCACTGCCCCTGCTGCAATGGCCCCATTGCCTAACATCTTTGAACAGGCAAAGCTCAGCCACCAACTCTTCCATCAAAATGCACCTGGCCTTGTTCGCCGGTTTCACATCACCCGGGAACAGGCCAAGGCAATTGTAGCTACGTGTCCCTCCTGCAGTCAACATGCACTTCCCACCTTGAGTGCAGGAGTGAACCCCAGAGGCCTTAAGAGCTGTGAGGTGTGGCAGACTGACGTGACACATATCCCCCAATTTGGAAGATCTAAGTATGTGCACATCTCAGTGGACACCTTCTCCAGTGCAGTCTTTGCTTCCGCCCACACAGGGGAGAAGACCTCAGATGTAATAAAACACCTCATCCAGGCTTTCTCCTTCATGGGCATCCCGAGGGAGTTAAAAACTGATAATGGCCCAGCGTACCGCTCCAGGGAGTTCAGCAGCTTCCTGCAACAATGGGGAGTGGGATATAAGACCAGCATCCCCCATTCCCCGACAGGCCAAGCTGTGGTGGAGAGGACCCACAGGGAAATCAAAAGGGTCCTCAACCAACAACAACAGGTTTTAAAAATAGAAACACCACAGACCTGATTGGCCAGGGCACTATTCACCATGAATTTTTTAAATTGTACTTTTGAACTCTTAAACCCTCCAATCATTCGCCATTTCGGGGCAAACCCACAATTAAACATCAAGGAGAGGCCGCCAGTCATGGTCCGGGACCCTGAGACTGGAAGGACAGAGGGATCTCACGATTTGGTCACGTGGGGTCGTGGATAAGCTTGCATGTCCACCCCGACGGGGCAAAAATGATTACCATCCAAATGGGTGAGGCCCTATGTCCTGAAGGTCTTGGGGGAGAACAAACAACTACCTCAAGTGTCACAAGCAGCTTTTAGGCAAAGAAGAAGGGAAAGTTTTTCCGGGATGGGCTCCTTTTCCTAAACCCTCTGTTTGGACAATAACTGTTTGTTTTAGTCATTTTAGTTATGATGGAACCTGTCCAGCGCCAGTCCCCAGTGCTGAAGAAATTCCACCTGCTCCTCGGCATCCTCCTGCTCGCCAGTCTCGCTGCATCTGTCTCTGGATGGCTGGTGCCCCAGCCCAAAGCTAACGTTTGGGCGACTCTCACCAGGGCAATGGGGCAGGATCACATTTCCCACTCAGCCATGTCGGCAGACAATCCACTCATGACCTGCCTTGTGGGGATCCCAAATGGGCCCAAGGAGTTACCCACCAAGCTCTTAGAGATCACAGAGCAGACCAATAGAGAGGGTGCTTCTAAGGGTCAATCCATCTCCCAGCTATCCCCACCTGATTCCTTTCTAGATGCTGAAATTTTGTTCCCCATTAGAAATCCATTTTTGTTGTGGAAAAAATATATATCCACCCTTTCCACCTTAAGTTTTCCCCTCAATGAACTGGAAATTTTGGGTTCTTCTAATGCTTCTTTTTGTGTTCATTTTATGTTTACCCCCTCTCAGGGTCAGGAGAGATCCTATCAGTTTGTTTATCAAACCAAGGATGTTTACACAGCCAAAATATGGTGTGGCCGGATCGCCCATGTGGAAATGGCCTCGACAACTGATAGGAAACCCCTGGCCCTTCACAAAGGTGTATTTTTAATTTGTGGGGATAGAGCATGGGCAGGCATCCCCCCTCACCTTGTAGGAGGACCATGTACTTTTGGCCAGTTGGGCTTGTTTTCCCCCAACAGGACCACTCTTATGAATTGGCAGCAAAAAAATTCCACCAGCAAAAAAGGTCCAAAAAAGAGATTCAGCCTCACTCAATGCCAACTGTGACTCAGAAATTATTCATTGGTCTAAAGTAAAGGGAGTGGTAGTCACAGTTTTTCTACCCTGGGTATCGACTGTGAAAGCTCTAGGTGAGCTGGTTCACCTGGAGTGTTGGGTGGCGAAACAAGCAAATTTAGCTTCCAACGCGCTGGCTGGCCTCCTATCAGATGAGGAAGTGACAAGGTAGGCAACACTGCAAAACAGGGCAGCTATCAACTACCTCCTCGTCCTCCATGGACATCAGTGTGAGGAATTTGAGGGGTTGTGTTGTTTCAACCTGTCGACAAAGGCTGAGGATGTCCACAAAGCCATCCAGAGCATCCGGGACATGGTAGAAGACATCAAGAAAGAGACCGGTGACTGGCTGAGTGGGATGTTTGGGAACTGGGGCATTTCGAGCTGGGTAGGCTCAATTATAAAATCAGTTCTGTTAGTTTTATTTATTATTGTATTAATTTTAGTTATGATTTGTGTTGCCAGAAATATGTTAAATAGGTTGGTTTCTAGCACCACACACTCCCCCTCTGTAAATCGAGTAGCTATGTCATCCATGCCCGAATGGGAGGAGGACATAGCATGGGAGGAGGACATGGAACTGGAAGAAGGTTCAGAGGAAGACAAAGACCTGGAAGAAGAGCCTCAGATGGAGTTGCCTGTTCAGCTAAAGTGGTTCGATGAGGCATGTCCAGACTCAGAGCATCGTCCTCCCCCGTTCCAGTTCTCCTCCTCTTAAAAAAACAAAATAGGAGGAGATGTAGTGGTGTGATAGTGGTTTTATTAAGTTATTTTTGTAATATTTATAAGTCATTTTTGTAATGGTTTAGTCCACTGTACCCCCCTGTGTTCTGGAATAGTTTTCCCCCTTATGAGTTAGTTATTTAAGCAGACATTTTATGTCAATCATTCCTTCCCTGCACCTGTCCCTGTCAATCCCCCCCCCCTCTCCTCGTGGTCACCCTGTCTGTCACTTTGAGACCCTTCCCTGGATTCTGGAAAGATCCAGGAGAGGCGTTGAGTGATAGGCTGGTGCCCAGGGGATCCCCTCCTACCCTCCTGTGATTCATTAATGGTTTAGAAGTTGACACCCCTGTTACCACCCCCATGTTCCCTGGTTGGCTGACCCATTGTCAGCCCTCCCCCATTTATAAGTGGCTGTCAAGCTTTGATCTCTGCTCTCTCTGGGCAGCAGTGGGTTGAGGCAGAGCTCCTTGCCAGACTCCCCTTAATAAACTACCTTCTACCCTGCCTAAAGAGAGACGACCCTTTTTCCGTCGCCGCAGTTGCAACTCCATCAGATCCACTCGCCTTTGTGGGGAACCAAGAACCCACCGGGAGGAGGTTACTCGCCCTGCCTGTAACCCCGACCGATCCTCGCTGTGGCAGTGCAGAACTGAGCTAGCCTGCACGCCTGCCAGGAGTGAGGGGACGCTGCTATAGTGTGATATGTAATATAAAGTTAATTTGCATTTGGTCTGAATTAAACTTTGTAAAATATAAATGTACTTGGCATTTGAAAAGCGGAATGTGAGGGGGACAAGGAGGATTGAGAAACAAGGCGGGGGGCATTTCTGTCGGGAAACCATTAGAACACTCGTTTACCCAGTGAATAGGAGTGACTAGATAAGACGTGTCCCCTCCGGAGATGGACCTGCTAACGACACAGCGATCAACACCAGATAGGTATCTTATCTGCTCCAGCTGAGTTTTACATCTCTAAACACCACTCTAGAGAAAGCAATCAAGACATTGTTCCACCCCAGGAAATCTATTCAACTGACCGGGACATGAATATCTGATGAAGCAAAAACGGACACAAGAAGTAAGGTAGCTTCTCATCCTTAGCGAAAGACTGTATAAAAGCCAGAAGCTCGAGACACACTTTGTCTGTGTGAACAGGGTAGGTTCAGAGTGATAGGGTCCATTTCTGTGTTCACCCAGTGCCAAAACCCAGGGTTCGACGCTGTTCCTTTTAATTGTGGCTGTTAGAGACTGAGTTTAAGTCTTGAAATAAAACTCCTTATTTTGATTCACGAAATTGGGCTTGATCATTTATTACATGAAGTATAATAATATTTCTGACTACCCAAATGAGCTAAAGCACTTGATGCAATAAAGATGATCATTAAGATTTTTAGGCAAGCTTCTAATTTGACAAAGGCAAAAGCTCTTATTTTCGAATGTCAAATAATTTATAAATTAGGAATGATCCATAATACATGTGACTTCAGACTAAGCTCATTAATAGGGTGGGTGTATATCAGAACAAAGGATTTTTCCCTTGCCTGTGTCACTGATGTGGCTGATGTCACTGATGTGGCTGATGATGCAGCTGACAAAGAACTCTTCTGAATGCTTTTTCTTTTCCTTCTCTTATGTCTTGAGACACAATTTAAAGTGAAAAGGTAGAAAATAGGTGAGTATTATACAGACAGCAGAGCAAAAACCTCATTGGGTAAGTCTGTTTACTTTTGTCTGTGCAATCAGAATGGTGACTGTGATATGTTTTGAGATAAATTTGTGGTTTATATGTTATAACCTATAAACTGTATTACAAGCAGAAGGTTTCCACAGAACTGTGGAAAATTTTCTGCTTGCCGAGACTAATTTACAATCGTAGAGATTCCAGACAATGGCAGGGTGAAGTCCAAAATAACAACCAAACAGAATGGCCAAACAGGAGATGTCCCATCCATCAAGGAAGAGCCATCTGTCTCCTCCAGTGATTAACACATTATACCAATCTAGAAGAGGAAGACCCAGGAATGTCGCCATCAGCATCCCAATGCCGACTTCTCGGAACCCCATTCAAGTGCCTGATTCTGCTGGGAAGAAGCATTCCAAGCGGCCAGAGAAAGAAAACACATGAATATGCGCGGCAGATACAACTAACAATAAAACTGCCTCAGGGAAGAAAAACTGTATAAAAGCTGCCCACTGAATCTAAGTGATCATGAACGGGGGAAGACTGGTTCATTCATGACCGTCTCTACATTCACCCAACTTCGATAACCCAGGATTTAAAGTTGTCTCCTTTATTGTGGTGGCTTCAGATTGTTATTATTTTTAATATGGCAAAATAAAATTACTTTATATCAAATTGGGTATTGATCGTCCATAACAGTGACCAAGCAGTGATGTTTGACATGGGACATAAGCTGCTATATATTTTTATAACAGTTTTAATAGAAGAATAAAGCTTTTGTTTCCTTAGAGAAAGCATTCTAGAATAATGACTGAAACCACTGGTAGAAAGAGGTACATGAAAGGAAACTTAGTCCAGGAGAGTGGTGAGTAGTAATGTGGTGATGGACAAATTACAAGGACTAGAAACATAGCAAGAGAGGAAAGAAAAAGTTTAGAGAGCTCATGGTAATGCTGTGATCCTGCTGCTCTTGCCATGTAAGTAAAATACGCTCAGCTGTGCTGATGCCCCCTTCCAGCACCTGGGACAGCCCTATTGCTTGAGCCTCTCATCTGTAAGACAAGGGGCACTTTAGTAACTGCTGGTGCTAAATCTGAATTGATTTGTGGGGCAGAGGAAAGTAAGAGAGGAGTGGCTTTTTAAAGTGGTTTAGGGAAACCGTCCGGGTAGAGTTTGTTTCAGAGTAGCAGCACAATAAAGCCATTAAAGTTATTGGAGCCATCCAGGCTGTTTGAATCCTAAACTGTTAGAATGAGATTCATCACTGCAGAAGCTTTGTATTTTGTAAGCATTTATAAACATTTACCCTTCAGTTTACTGATCCTTGAAATTTTACACCACTTAGAACTCTTAATGTTACACAGATCTATTGAAATGAAAGAGTGAGAAAAACATTATTTTTTCCTATGGCATGGCTTGCATTGACAAGGTATGTGGAGTATTCATTAAATATATTTCATACATTGCCACATGTCAGAAATTAGGGGTTTTTTCCCCCTTTTTTATTAAAATTTACTATTTAGGTTTAATCAGCTTCTGGGATTAAAACTGAATTCTTGAACATACACCTCTGGGTTGGTGCTAATTGTTATAAGATTCTCCTCTTACTAAAGGCTTTCCTGCAGCAAGACAGAAATTAGGATTTAGAGACAGCTGATAGCTAGATTGGGTTCTGATGCTGTGTAGGTTAAACAGCAAAAAAAAAAAAAAAAAACATGGAAACACTTGTGGTTTCTACCAATAAGAAAAGCCAGCAGGATGCAGAAATAATCAAGAAGTTGTAATATCTCATTTATACATGTGTGGAGAAAGTGCCAGGAGTAAAAGGTGCCAATACAGTTTTTGAAAGAAACCAGTGGCCAGAACTGAAAACTGACAAATGTTAGCAGGAAAGGAGTGATACCATTTTAGCAGTGAGGCTGGTTAAGTAGTCTGACATTCACTAGAAATTAATAATTGTGTTAGGTGGGAAAACAAAACCTTTCTGGAGACCCTCTTGAATATAATAGAAAGAAAGAACAGAAGCAGGGTCTAAAAGCCTGAAAGCCTTTGCCTTAACTTTTTTATATTTTCTGTTTTTCTGAAATGAATCCATTACTTCTTTTTTTTTAAAGGGATAAAAATCTCTGCTTGGAGTGCTCTATGAACACGTGAGCTGGTTAAGGGATGCCTTAGATAGCTGAGTCTGGAAATAAACGGCGTTATGAAGATAGAATTAACTTTGGAGATTATTGTTTGCAGAAGAACAAGGTAAGCCTTCAGCACTAGTCACACCCTTGCCAGCACAGGCAGGATCTTTGTGGGAGCACCCGTAGGCTTCATATACTGACTTGAAGAACATGTGTTGAGATCATGTATTGAAGCTATTTATATTACCAGAATATAGGCAGAAACATTGAGCTGAAAAGAAGTTAATTTATTCTTGATGAAAATTTGTATTTCTGGGGCAGTCTGATAGGAAATAAATGTGACAGAAAATCAGTCTTACTCCCCTAGGTACTTTCTAAGCAGATCCTGTATACCATGCAATACTGATGATGTGTAGATCTCACTTCTACCATGTACCCTGCACTGACATTTTACAAGATCTTCTGCATTGCTTAAAAGCTTCCAGCACCAAGGGGATTAAATTTGTAATGTGGAAATGTTCACAATGAGAATGAACTGACCTAATTCACAGGCTGTAAATACAGGACACTTGAGGAATGACATAATTGCAGCCCACTTTCTGTGTGCCCAAAATCCAAGTCAAATTTGAGCCTAAACATATGTTACTGCCTTAGCTTAAATCCACTGCTACACTAATAACTTCTGCCTCTTAGGAGAATTCATTATTGACATCCTAACAGAACTCAATATGTTTTGATTTTCAGCAGACTCCTTCTATTTACCTCAAAATATGGGTAAGACAAACTTTCATAGGGTCACATATCTCATTTTATCTCTGTTTCACAGAAGTCTGATGAAAGTTTCAGTACAAAGCAACTGCAGATGAATAAAAGATTCTCCAAAACGTCTGTACACTCATTTATTTTTATGTCTGTGATCAGATAAAATTGACATATGCTGAGTAAGATCCCATTGCTGACAAGGAATTTATCTTGTGAAGACACTTATGACAATCAGTACAAAACATATTAACTTCTGTGTAAAGGCAGTTGATATTTGGAAACAATGTGCTCAAGGGATGATGGCATTATTTTTAACAGTGATAGGGGAAAGAAATGAGAATACTGTCACAGCATAAGACCTAGAATGAACCACCAAGTCTATATTTCTTCAGCAGAAAAATGCCAATTTGGAGAAAGGAGACCTTTTATCGTGAGAATGTGACATGATTCTAGGCAAAGTCTTGAGAACCTAAGTAACTCTGTAATTTATGTACTGAAATGTCTAAAAATCACATGCTTCATCCTGAATAGGAACCTTTAAGCCCTCATTTGCCCTAGACCTTTACCCCTCTTATTTTTCAGCATTCAGATAGATACAAAAAATGGCCAATCTGAATATTTTAAGCTGTCATTAACACACTGTCCCAGTATATGCTCAGCTGAAGAACAAATAATCTCCAGAGCTGCTTAAGCAGTGTGTGTTGTGTTAAGCTGTGGTAGATCTGAACAGTTCCCTTCTGTCGGAAGGTAGGTGCAACTAGCTGGTTTTGGGTGAAAAATATTTTGATTTTTAGACATTTAAATGAAACTCTTACATTTCTACCCACCTTCTAGGAGAGTCATAATCTTGTCAATAGAGATATGAATCACGAGATGATATAGAAGTGTTCATTGTAGAAATATTTAGAGTAAAATATCTCTGGGTTGTTAAATTTTACACACTTCCTCCCATTGTAATAAGTAATTTCTGGGGCAGTAGAAAAAAACTGTTTTAGGATTCTAGATATATATTCTGGCTGTTTAGGCATATTTTAGGTAAAAGAGAAAAAAATTATATTTCAGAAGAGGCAAATTGAAAAACCAATTGACTAATATATTTAAATGTTTCAAGTCTAGTGGAAAGGGAGCTCCTTGCTCAAGTGCTACTTAAAATAAACTTCCATTTTAAAAAGATGCAATTTGTTGTGTTCTTTGACATCCTTCATATTCTTCTGAGTATTTCAATTTAAAAATTGTAACTGTTTTATTATGAGGATCTTAAAAAGCCCAAAAAGTTACTTAAGGGGTCTCTCATCTAAAATAATATTTCTTGTTTGTATTTCCAGATGCTTTGTCCTTGAAAAGCAGATTACATTCATATCATAATTTTCCTAAGTCATTATCTTACACCAGTAATTTGCCTGCATATCTTTTCTTCTACCAAGCTATTCCACAAAAGTGTTTCATCAAATTTTTTATAAAATATGCATAGAATGTTTATGCAGATTTTCAGAAGGCAGTAAGTTTCCAACATATATAATATAATGGAGCAACTGTAGCTCTAGTATCTTTAGTTTGTGTGATAAAAGTGACAAACTGCAAAGTTGTGTTTGTCCATCTCTGTATTTTCTGACTCATGGAGCAACTATTCAGCAATATTACAGTAATCTGAGCTCAGTTAAGCTGAGCTGAAGTAGCCCTGAGAGACCTGTCAGTCACTGGACTGCTACAAATAAAGGAATTCTTTAATCTGTGTACACCCAGTCTGCAGGAAAATGACTAGGAACCACTGCAGAAAACCCAACACCCGGTTTGTTTTGTTTTGTTTTGTTTTTTTTTTCTGATAGCAGCCAAATATAACAGAGACGTATAAGTAAAATTTTTCAGAGCTAGTTGCATGCAAAGATTTGGGCAAATCCTTGCAAAATTTTTGATCCCTCTACCCACAGTGTGAATTACTTTTGAGATGGATGTACACAAAGAAAGAGAGTTTGGCACTATTAACTTGAGAGAGCTAACAGCTTCTGAAAAGTGCTGGATATGGAAACACTCATGGCATTAAATACCTTCAGGTTAATATGGTGTTTGGCAGGTGAGTGTGTCATACAGACATTCTTGTAGGCTTTAAACTAATCCTATTTTCTAGGAAGAATTATAGAAATTCATCTTGGCTTGATGCTTCTTACTGCTTGAGTGAAAATACTTAATTCTTAACAATGTTTTTCAAAAGTCTACATTCTTCCTAATTGAAAATTTGGCTGAAATAATATATTTTAATATATATTTTTAAAATGGAAGGTTAATCTCATGTGGGGAGTATTTTGGGCTTCAAATTTGTTTGGGCATGATGCAAGATCCAAGTGATAAGAGTGCTTCCATATGTCTTATTGGAGGACCACGCTCTTTTCCTTTCCCCTCTCAGTAGGATGAACTAGAGGAAGTGCAAGCAATGTTGAGAAGTCAAAGGCAGCAAACTGCGCTTTACTGCCTGAGCATCAAGTATCTCTAGCATCCTGGTCTCTTCAGAGGCTACTGCGCAGTATCAACATGAAGAGCAGCAGCACAGTTGTATTTGGGTAGATTTCTTCCCAGAAGAGCCTGTGCATTCATTTACAAAGATGAAAGAAGGTGGCCATGAGCATTGGCAGAGAAATTGTCTCATTTTCATTTTTAACTAATCATGTTTGGACATAAGATTGGATTAAACCAGAATATGATCTCTGTATAATTTTCAGGATGTTTTGCATGTCATTTTGCTTGTAACTTAGCAAATAGTTTAAGATGAGATCAGAAAAGAGTATGCAAACTACACATGAATTAAAATTATTGAACATTTAGTTTAGGGTCGTTTGATCAGAACTAGTGACAACTCACCAGCAAGTGTTCAATACCCCTTCACATCTCTGTTGCTCACTTGCAGGATGTCCAGTTATCCTGACAAAAGCTTTTTCCATGTTTTTCACAATTTTCAGGCCTCCATTCATATTGTTCCACATTTTGTGCACCATCACGAATGATTTTTTTTCTGCTTGGAGTCTGTATTTATCAAAGAAATATATCTGTGATGAGCCAAAACTAAGTCTTCCAATGACAGCAGCTTTAGCCCATCTGAAGTGCTGCAGCTAAAGTCACCTTGTTAAAACACAGATTTCCTTTTAATCAGAAGAGATTTCTTTGTTTAGTGCACACAGTGCATATAATGAACCACCTCTTCCAGACTGAATCTTGGAAGGTGACATATGGAAGTTGGTCTGGAAGTTTGTCTGTGGGTATATGGGGGCTTTTCCCACTTCTCCCCTGCTTCTCTACTCCAAATTACAATAAAATTTCTGTTTTTTCTCAGCATAATACTGTGTGATTCTCATGCACATGTATTTTATAGATACTGCTTTCATGCTTAGATCACAGTGCTGAAGTAGCAGTACCCAAATATTTACACAGTTTCATAGCAGAAAGTGTAGAACGGAGATTAAGTTCTGTATCTGACACAGACACCCACTGATCTGCTTGCTGGCAGAAGTGCATTTTTCTAAGTCATCTGATACCATAGCTTTGATGTACTCTAAGTACAAATCTATTCTTTTCTGACAGGGTAGACCAGGTCTCTTGACAACACTTTGGAGATAATATAATATTTGGGAAAACAGCTGGTTGAAAGTGAGGTCAAAAGGGGGAAAAGTTCTGGGCTTGAGGGAGATTTTAAAAATGAAGATGAAATCCAAGCCAAAAATAAGAAAATGTATGACAGGAAAATGCTTCATTTCCTTCTGAAGTTGTTTTTATATTTCATTAGATGTCATAAATCCTCCTCAGTTTTATGAATAAATTGAAAATTATTGCTCCTTGTACTTCTTTCTTCATCATGCACATTTTGTCTCTACCCAGCCCCATTCTTCCTTTTATGTTTCCATCTCTCTCTTTCTTTCACTCTTTTCTCATGTAGTGCTGCCTCTCTCACTCTAATTCTCTCTCTCTCTCTCTCATACCCTCTGTGTCCAGCCACTTCTCCCATGCTTTGCCTCTCTTCCCACCCCCAGAGTCACTTCCTTTCCTCTCTAGTTCATCCAAAAGTAAAGAAATGGAAAATTCACCTAGTTGAGTTGGGTTTTTTACCCTAAGTTTAAAGAAAATAGTATTTACAAAATAAAGTTTGTATTTAATTCCTTTTTTGTGAGAATGAATAACTCTGCCTCTGTGGGATAATTGTAAACAAGACTGTATTTAGATAATAGTATGAGCTGCAAGAAACAAAGTAAAACTCTACATTCTTCTAAAAATGACATGCCTTTGTCTGGCTACAATACTTATCCAGATAATGCCATGAATGGAAAAAAATTATTCTGCCAATATTTAGAGAATTTTTTTTTTCTTGTTGATAAGTTTTTTGTTTAACTGATCATCTGGTTAAAGAAGCTATGTTTAGTTAGATATGTACATGATGTCATGCAAAAGTCTGACTGCATTCCTTTTTTATTTCATACTTGTTTGTGTAAAGTTCTTGTGATTATTTCTCTTAAAAATCTATCTTCTTAACTTCATTTTTCTTTCTGTGTTAACCTATTTAATTTTTTTTAATGTTTGTTTTTTCTTTAAATAAAATTTCCTGGCAAGTAGATGTTGTTTAGAGGGGTGAATGAGAGTGTTCAGGGTTTTTTTCTTTGCTAAAGAGCATATAAAAATTTAAATCATTCTTCAATCCAATTTTACTCAACAGCTACAACAATAAAGAAATAATAGTAACGTAAGACTTTAACAGTAATTTCTAGCAGATTATGCTATTTTAAAGTACTGTTGTGTCTGAAATATAAAGAAATCATAATCCTCTTTTGCTTGTTTATAACTAGTTTAGCCTTGCAACCAAGTATATTGTTTTCTCAGCTGAGTATTCAGATGAAGTTGCTCTGTTGGAGCATCAGGTAATTCTTATGTTTGCTCCTACTTTTTCACTTTAGCTGATTTTCACAGATTTGTCTTGAGATCATTGCTGAGGAATTCTAATGAAGAATGGGATCCAAGAAACAAGTTGAAGTATATTTAAAGGAAACAAGCTATTTTGGAAGAATAGGGGTCCTGCATTTCACTGCTAGGCAATCCAAAGCAAAAGTGGGTATTTGGCATCAGTGACAAATGTGTGCTGCTGTCTAAGACTGGACACATTTGATTATAATGTCAGGAGAAATTGAGTTTTGAAGAGGCCAGAGATGGTAAAAAACACAGGGGTCATGTCACACAACAAAAACAGAATGAAACTCTTCCCCTCCCTTCAGACTTGGTGTGGATTTTGTGTGCACATAAGCCAAAACAGATGGAAGGGGAAAAGACTTTTTCTTCAGGTGAATGATATTGCAAACTGTGCATGTGAGAAAGGAAGTACATTCACTCTCACAGGGCTAAAAACCTTTCTAAACACTATCTCTGAAGTCTTTAACACTTCTGCAGCAAAACAGAAAGAGGGCATTATCACCTTGGCCTCACCTTGTGCCAAAAGAAAGATGAAGAAAAATTGCATAAACCTTTACCAAATTACATGTAAGCCTTCTTCACAGACTCTTGCATTTTATTCGCACATGGATAGGCAGCGAGTATTTTCAAAAAAACCAGTACAAATGAAAAATTACACCTTGTAACATTTACTTTTCACTCCAAAAATCCTTCTGTTTTCAGTGTCCGGATATTATAGTCATATTTTGTCAACTCAGATTTTGGTTGTACATACCTGAATTTAGGACTGTAACAAATACTTGTACAGAGACTTGTAACCAGAGATGTTAATATTTAAAGCAAGACTGTTCCATTTCTCCAAATTTAAAGGCCCTCAAAACCTAGAAATAAAACAATTTTAAAGATGGAATGTGATAAGGAGAAATTGCTTTCTAGAACGGAATGATGATATTCTACAATCCCCTGGTGTGGTTGCCTCAGAGCTAAGCTTTGATTATGCAGGGAATGGATATGTCCCAAAAGAGTTAAGCTGGACTAGGATAAAATCTAACTTGACAGGTCTCTGGAACATTGATATCCCAAGGAAAAAAGGGAAGTTCTGGGGAACTGTAAGATGGCCATTCTAAATGCAGATTTCTATTTCTCTATGCTTGCAATGGCAAATCATGATGGGGCTAAGTGGGGTCTGTGCTTTGCTAGCCTACTGTTTCTTAATTCTTTTTATCTGATTTTTGACTAAGTTTCTGAGGACTGCTTTCTCTCCTTCCCATCTACAAGGGACTCACAGGATTTCCTGACAGCACATACAGTACAGCAAAGAACATAATTAATGTTCTTTAACCTTAGGAAGATGACATACTAGGAAACTGTTGACTTCCTGCTCATGCTAGTCTGTTTCAGACCAAGTTCCCTACAACTCAGAAGATTTTTTTTTCAATATTTTTCTACTTTTACCTCAGAGGTTCTACATTTTACTAATTCCAAACTGACATGGACTTAGTTTCTTGCTCTACTGACTGTGAATGTGCACTTGCCCATAATGTGTTTATATTTTTAGAACATACACATACACAGATAAATAGAAACATGCATATAACACTAACATTTGGAAGAGAAATTTGTATATATTAAACAGATATACATAGTGAAATTAATATATATTCCTTAAAGGATTTTTAGTTACTTGTAAATCAGTGATATTTTGTTTGTTTGTTTTTTATGTTGACATGTTCTCAGATAATTAATCACTTTATTTATTCTCTCTAAGCTTTATCTTCCTTTCATCATCAAGGGTATAGGATTCCCTTATGTGTAAACTGAGATAAAACCCCAAGTCTTTTATGATATTGTCTGTTAGGATATACTTCCTTAGGGGTGTATCGTCTACAGCACTGTTAATCATTACTAAGGCAGTTATTTTAACTTTAGCAGGCGTGCCCCTTGTTAGCTAAGTACCTACTTCTCTCTACATTTTTATTCAAAACAGAGCAGTCCTTCAGCCTAGGTATATTCTCACTGCTCTGTGAGATTTGCTGGGAAAAGGGCAGATTTACCCTGGCTGAGTTAAAATCTCCATGTGTACTTTCCCACAGACAGACTTCACCTCATTTTGCCTCTATGCTGTTTGATTCTTCTCCAAGAGTAGAAAAAAACATAATGAAAAGGAGAAGTCAGTTTCAGACAGTTTCAGATCAGACTGCAAAAGAATTTCCACAAGATCTATAGGAGAAATGAAAGTCTTGCTCCTTCTTTCACTTCCTGCACCAGTGCTTATCTGAATGATGTGGAAACACCAGCGTGAAGGAAGAGGGGTTTCATATGATGCAAGAGTTGGCATTTGGAAATTCCATCTGATATTGAAAACACATCTTATCTGAGAGTGAAATTACTTATTTTTGGCTTGAGTTTATGAAAGTTGTTCTTATTTAACCTGAGAGAACTTTGAAGATGTGCTGAGCTGTAGCAGCAGAAATATAATTACTGTAGGGTTCATATCAGCACTTGCAAAGATGGCCAGAAATTGGCCTGTTCCATAGGATTGATTTTTAAATCTAAATGTAAAACAGATTTAATAAATTGGGCTAATTGAGAATTATTCAGCATATTTGAAAAGAAATAATTACAGAGTATTTGATGTTGCTTGATTTTGCTTCCTAAATATAGAAGGAAAAAATGAAGCATGACTTGCTGCCTCCGCTGAGGCGTAGCGACCTGGTTCCAGGAACAACACAGTAGCCACACCCAGGCTGCTCAGGCCACCAGCTCACAGACACCAACGTGGTGGACGGCAAATGGCATTTTATTAACTGGTTACATGGGATTATAAAACCTCTGTTT
The DNA here is from genome assembly GCA_022316685.1 of Progne subis subis. Lineage (NCBI taxonomy): Eukaryota > Metazoa > Chordata > Aves > Passeriformes > Hirundinidae > Progne > Progne subis. The sequence goes on from JAKJHU010001164.1 coordinate 70,610, forward strand.
GCTACATCACATCCGTCTGCTTACGTTACGTTAACACCTGTGTTGCTTACCTTATCAAGGACACTAAACAACTAAGTGTTGAGGGAGGGGTTCTGTCTGCCCGTACAACGCGATATCTTCCGACCGCCTGTCCCTAATCTCCCACATCTCCCCCCGCCCCCGCCCCCCCCATGATTAAGTAAAAAACCTATAAAAGTATAAAGGTTATAAAAAATGCAAAAGCTGTTAAAGTTAGTATAATAGGATACAAAAGTGATATAACATGTTAGTAATAAGTGCACTTCATGGTAATTGCAGGCGTTCGACAAATAGGATGTCGACTTTCTCTAAACGGCTTCTAACAAACGACACTAACTTGTTCAAAATGCAAGGCCCAAAAATCAATATCAAGAGTATCATGGTGAGAGGGCCTATTAGGGTGGAAACAAGGGTGGCTAGCCATGGGGACTGATTGAACCATGACTCAAACCATCCCTGCTGGGCCTCTCCCTCTCTCTTTCTCTGGGCTAGTCTTTCTCTCAGTTCGGCCATGGAGTCTCGCACGACTCCGGTATGGTCTGCATAAAAACAGCATTCTTCTCTCAAGGCAGCACACAGGCCTCCTTGCTGCTTGAGCAAGAGGTCCAGTCCTCGCCTGTTCTGCAGGACGACTTCCAAAAGTGAGGAGATAGATTCCTCCAGAGAGGAGATGGATTTTTCAATTCTTAACAAGTCCTCATCAATGGTCATTTGCAGCTGAGAAAGTCCTTGGTGTTGGGTCACGAGAGCTGAAACACCTGTGGCTGTACCAGCAGATCCTAGGCTAAGGAGCATTGCAATGGTTATACCTGTCATCACTTCTCTTTTGTGGAGCTGGATGGTTTCTTCTAAAAAGTGATACATTTCCTCTTCTTGGTGATACAGAACTCTAGGAACAATCAGAACTTGGACACAAAAGTCAGCAAGGTTATTGAATTTACCAAGGTAAACACAGGGGGTTATTCCAGATTGTTGACAGACCCACATTCCTGGTACAAATGGCACTGCCCACTTATCAGTCTTTTGGCTAGGTTGGATGAACTCAGCACAGAGGTTTCCCATCTGCTTTGCTAAGGTTACATTGCCAAAGCATTTGCCTCGGCCTGTGACTTGACTCAGGGTAATTTCCCTCTGGGGGGTGTCCCACCTACAGTTATGTGGATTATTTGCTGCAGAATATTCGAAAGGAACATCAAGGGCAACGCCCTCATAAAAAGGATGTTCTGCATTATAACATAACCAGCATGATTTTGTAAAGTTTGGATTGGATTGGTTCAATGACAAAAAGGTAGCATTTAACACACTAAGAAACGGATTGTAAGGATCTGACTTAGGTTTTTGGTAGATAGCTAAAGGACTGGATGAGGAGGAGGTACCAGGTGTGGCCTCTCTCCTGTGTCTGCATGCTGTGAGAATCTGATAGGGTCTAATTGATCGGGGTACTGAAGGTAGGAGTCCGATAATTTGCACATTTGCCCAATTTAAATGCCCGGCTGCATTTAAAGCATGCCATTTTTATCTTCTTCCAGTCTGTGAGAGGAGTTCATTCTTTTTCAGACTTCCCCTCAACCCAAGTAGAAACATTGTTGTTACTAATTTTATATATTGTTACTTCCTCTTTGTAGGAGCCAGAGCCAAAGTCGGCAGCAGAGGACCGGCTGTCTCAGTCCCAGCTAGAGTCCGATTCAGAGCCGGAAGTCGACTGACTGGCTGCTTCCGGGCTCCGGAGCCTTTTGGTCGGGCTCCGACCCCGCCCCATTCTCTCAGGGCTGGGCCTTCCCTTCCTTCTTGGCCCCTGCCCCTTTCTCTCAGGGCTGAGCTGCCCCCTTCTTCTCCCCTTTAAACTGTGTACCTTAAAAGAATCTTTTTGGCAAAGATTAGCTTTAATTCCCCCTTTGAGTTCTTCCCCCTTCTTCTGCTCGCATGCGTCCGCGTTATCAAACAAACTGTCTTTGTTTTTGTTGGCAACAGGCACACTATTTAAAAGACCTTCTTTGTTTTCTGTCTCTTCATTATCTAACAAATGTTTCAGTCCAACTACATTCCCGTTCTCTCCCAGGGAGCCAGTGCAACTCATTGCGGCATAGGGTGGGGGTCCCTCCTCAGCCCCCCCTAACAGCGATCCCACAGCAGCATTCCTGGCTTCCTCAGCTAAACCATCCCAGAACAATTTTGCTTGTGTTTTTCCTTCAGCAGGTAATTCTGGACTTGAAGCCTTTGGAGGAAGATTTTGCTCCTCCAAGTTTCTGCAGTCAGCAGAACTAACCTTATCATCAGTCTGAACACAGTCACCGACCGTCAGATCGCATTTTTCTATACCCTGATAATCCTTTAATAAAGCTTTATCTGGAACAGTTTGCGTAGCTGTGCCTACACCGAGCTGTGGCATAAATTTTGTGCGGCTTTCCAGGTCTCCTGCTCTTGCAGAGCCTTTTTCAAAGCTTGCACGACTTTTCCCCATGCCTTAAGATTTCTCCCTGAGCCAGAAGACATTGTGTCTTTGGCAAGAGCTTTCGTACACTGACCTCATATATCTGGGTGGAGAACATCCACCGGTCAATCAATGACCCCAAGTTGCAAAAGCCTCGTCACTGCGAGGGTAAAATCTTTTGCTTTACAATCAATTCCCCACTGTTTATGAATCTGAGATACGACCTTCATGAGAGCTTCCATCCTCCTCACGGGTCCTGGGGCGTCCCCCTCACTGAGCTGGCCCCGCCACTCGGCCGTCGTTCACCGTCCAGGCGACTCCCGATCTCCCGGGCGGCTTCCGGGGCTTCGGCACCACTTGCTGCCTCCGCTGAGGCGTAGTGACCTGGTTTGGGAATGACACGGCAGCCACAGCCAGGCTGCTCGGGCCACCAGCTCACAGACACCAGTGCAGTGGACGGCAAATGGCGTTTATTAACTGATTACATGGAGTTATAAAACCTCTGTTTGCTACATCACATTCATCTGCTTACATTACAACTTACGTGTTGCTTACCTTATCAGGGACACTAAACAACTAAGGGTTGAGGGAGGGGTTCTGTCTACCCGTACAACGCGATATCTTCTGACCACCTGTCCCTAATCTACCAAAATGGATGGCCTTACTTTAAAAAGATGAAATGTTAATAAGATCAGTAGTAGAAGGCTCAGCACAGAAAATCTTTCTTTATAAATAAAAAAAATATATCTTTTATGATGACTAATCAGAATGAAGAAAGCTTCCTACAGTTTATGTGCTAGTCTTGAAGTCTTGGCAGAGATAGAATGCACATTTTACACTCAGAATTATTGATTAAAACTATGAAATTAAACTGTTATTTGTACAAAAATTTGTACAGAAAAACTATAGCAACTAATTAAATAAAAATCTTCTAAAAATGTCCCCTATTTTTTATTTTCACATACTCTGTTTTGCAAAATAAAATCGAACTAGTCTAAAGAAATGGATATTTGATTGTTACTTTGCAAATTGTGTTACAATAACAATGCTGTCATACAGGAGCAGGGCTTTCTCTGGGTAAAATTAAATCAGCAACCTGTTTCTTAATTTATTACTTAACTGATACATAAGGAATATAAATTCACAAGTGAGATATATATTCCAAAGAATTAGTTTTATTTGGTGAAATAAAGAAAATTACTTCTGTCTCCTCAAAGTAAACAAGAAAGGTTATGATTACTTTTAAATTTGTTTGGGTAATGGAAATACAAAGAAATTGTAAAGAACATTAATTGTGTGTGTGTGGAGAAAATATGAGTTGTTTCTTCAGTGAAAAAATAAAAACAAAGACAAAATTAGGCAGGTTCAACATCACAAAGAGGAATGGGCTAATGACTTTAATGCTGTTCCTGTGACATCTCTTCTCCAGATGTTTCTCACAGTATCATTGAAATTTTTATGAATTTTTACTGATAGAAACAAGATGTAATCAGAATAAACAGTAGAATAGGTGATCACTGGGCTATGCATAAATGATTTAAGATTCAGAGCAAACAACTGAGCATATATTTTGTTTTGAAGAATTCTCTGGAAGTATCCAAGAGGGGGGGAAATGCCAACCTGTTAAATTATGTATTCATAAATATAAAAAATATGTGTCTTCCTTCAGCATCTACATCATAATGGAAGCTTCTACTGTCCTGACAGTCTAAAAAGGAGAAAAAAGTGAGAAATTCTCATTATACCAAGCCCAAAGCCAAAGGATAACCACAGTTTGAATATTCTAACTAGAAGTGATGCTATGTGGTACCCAAAAGAACAGCTAGTGATCCCTCCTAACTACAGAGGCAGGGAGCTCTTGATCCCTCCTTGTTGCTTTGGGGTATAGTATTTCAGAATCATGGTATATTTTTTGTCCTGCTTTGAACGTCATACTAGCTCTGACATATGCAGCCATAATCTATGCTTGCTCAGTGTAAAATTAGTTTACCACATCAATTTACAGTGATTGCAAGATATTCCATGTCAAAAAGGAATATTAGTCAGGGTAAGAGTTAGTTGTACATGTTGCAGGAAAAACAATTGCCTAAAATTATGCATTTGTAGCCTCATACTGATGTCAAGCTCTATCATTCTGTTTCAGAGGGGTCATACTAACTCAGATAACATCATAACCTGTAATTTTCCAGGATTTGAATGAGTTGACGCATTCAAATTTGTTACTGATACATTGATTTGATTTCAAGATTAAAAAACAATATTATGTAATTTTAGTTATATTGGTTAATTCACTAGAATTTCAAGCTGTATGCACATACTCAATTTTCTGTAGAAAACAAACAACAAAAAACCATATCTATCTTTATTACTATATATAACAAAGATTTACGACTATTAGGTGATTTGTTAATTTCTAAGACCAGGATTCCAAATGTACATTGTTGTCATTCTCAACTTACTACAATACTCCAATATTACAGCTCTCTTTCCCTTTCTAATTTACACCTTGATTGCATGAGTGACTAAAATAGTGGTTTTTATGTTTTTATATATTTTTAAATAGCTTCCAGATGAATTTGTCAGTAAAAAGCTTATGAAAAGTTGAAAGCTTAAAAGTTATCTATCTATTCTGTATGAACTCTTGACAGTTCAGGTAACAGCGGAATTAAAGTCAGTCTTCAGTTCTGAAACTATTTTTTTTTTTCCTTCATCTTTAACATAATTATGTTTTATCTTAAATAGTCATAGCCATTAGGGACATGGAAATTTATAGACTCTAAAAGGCATAAAGTGAATCTCCTGAGAAAAACGTGAACTTCCAGTAAATGTGGGTTTAGGGTGTACATTGTAAATAAAATGAATTTAAGATCCAGGATGATAAATTTAGATATATAAAAAGATGTTGCTTATTTTTAATGTCTTCATTATCTAAATGAAGGTTTCTGAGTTGAAACTTGAAGGGCCTCAAAGCTTAAGTCTTTGTGACATCACATTAAAATCAATATAATAGGAATAACAAGGGAAGAAGCACCAGATATAGAATATCCCCAGTAATATATTTACCTTTTTGAGTAGTATTTATATTACCATAAGACTCAGTCTTTAAATATCTTTGTGTGTGTGTGTGTGTGTGTGTGTGTGTGTGTGTGTGGCCTACAGAGCTTGCAAAATTCCATTCTTAATATAAACAGCTTTATACTGCCTAAAATTAAACAGCAGTAGGCTGTCATAATAAGTGCTACAAGCATTTTGATCCTGCTTTTGTATCTATCTTTATGGGTTTAATACTGAACATTTTGAGCAAAATTATGAAAACTCCTGAAATGTACTTCAGAGCTTGGTCTGCAATCCATAAAGGGATACAAAGACATCCTTCTTTATGAAAGAAAATGGAGTCGTATCTTAAAATTTAAGAAATAGTATTAGTCTTATGCCTTAAAACTCTGCTGAATCTGGCAGGACCAGTCTCTTTTAAGTATTGGAACAAAGTTCAACAAAGCCAAGCTATGGATCATAAGAAATGCCATTCACCATTATTAGATTTTTGTTTTAAATTTGCATACCTTTATTTGACTGAGTACATTAAGTGAGTTTTATTGCTGTTGCATATTTATTACATCAGGGGTAAAATTGCACTACATGGATTAAACCAATAACACCCTTTATGAAACAGCAGCTGGTCAATGAGCTACTGTAATTTGCCCTTGCTATACTTAGTCTTTAGGATATATTTCTTGATTTCTTATGCTGCAGAGCGAGCTTTTCTGATCTCTTGTAGGTTGTACAGAACTTCTGCTTCTTCTGGAAGTAGGGAATTTAGTGAAGGCACTAGAAATTGTTGCTTTGGTTTTGCATTATCCTTGCAAAATATGGAATTCAATCCATAAAATGGCATTTATCAAAAGGTAAGTGACTAAGAGGGGCAGCCAGTTAACTAACTACCTTAGCTCTGCAAAGAAAAGACACCTACTTACACAAAGTGGTGAATGGAAGAAGTGGGTTACAGATACAGCATTTGCTGTCTAAGACATACAGTAACTCACAAGACCAATACAGTCCTCTCTCCTCCATTTTAGAGGAAAAAGTACATTTAGCTTATCCTCTATAATGTATTAAACTTGTATATTGTAAATTCTTTTATCTTATTTTGAACATTTTTGAACCTTTGACTTAATAGCATGTAAATGTTTGTGATACAATAGGTTTCCTAGTACACTTTCCCCAGCAAAGTGTTGACACTCAGCTGACCCTTTGCCATAAACTTATTCCTCTGTTTTCCCACTCTTGTTTCTCTTAAATCATTAAAATCCTTTCCTGTGGTTTGTGCACTACATATCCCACAGGTAGACTTATCCCAAAATGCTGTTCTGCATGCTGTAATATGTCCTGTTTCCTTTTGGCAGTAACCATGATGTCTGAAAGCTATTCTGGAATTGATTCATCTTGAAGGGTTTCATGCCTGGACAATAAAGAACTTAATGCCTTGACAAAGCATCTGGGTGACTCCTGAGACAGATGGGAAGGACTAAAACAGGGGGGCCCTTCTGTGTCCTTGCCTTGGGTTTCTTTTTGTATTTGTGCCCCTGGATTCTTCCAGACTCAGGAAGATGATGTGTTAATGAGTCCTATGATGGGCCTAGAAGTGGCAAGGCAGTGTGGTCTTGGGCTTTCACACCTGCTTTGTTTCTCCATACTCCTCTGTTTGTGCAGGTTGAGCTTTTCTCACATAACATTCTGACAAAGGTGCAGCTGGAGGGATCCATATTGTTGTCTTCTTGAAAGGCATTTGAAGACATCTGTTTCACTTCCTGGGACAGATCTGCTCACAAAGACTGCTGCTGCCAGGTATCTTCTAACAGGGCCTTTATGTCTATGTGGCTCCAGTCTGCTGAGTCCTACAAACTCACTCCCCAGAAAGGGAACTGAGCATCAAAGATGCTGCAGCTTTCAAGGTAACTGTACTTCGCTAGAGAAAAGTATACCACTTGTCTGTACTGTGGGGTCCCTCAGGCCCCATTCCCACCTCACCATTCCAGAGTAGGCATTGCTGACCAACTGTGTTATGACAACAAAATCATAGAATTGGGAATATTTCATGGTACTGTACATCAGAAAAAGATAACAGAACACCAGGCTGGAAGCCACATTCTCCTAGAATGAAGTCTGCAGTCTCTACGCTTTTCACTAAGCCTTCCTCCCTCCTTCCTCCCTTTTGTGGATGAGGTGCAAATAGACTATCAAACACCAGGAAAGAAAGGAGTTAAGAAGTCTACATGAATTGATCTGTATCTATACCTATCTATCTACAGTGTATATCTATCTACAGTATATCTATACTTATATATGGGAAGTGAATTTTTCAGCTCAGAGAAAAACCAAGAACTGTAAATGACTGAAAGTACAGCTGGCACTTCTGGTACCAAAAGACACAATGCAACTATGGAAGAAACTAAAAGACATTTCTCAGAACCAGATCCAGATAGTTTGTTAATTCATTCTGATTTCTGCATCCTATGTATTTTAATATATATATATATATATATATATAAAATATATATATATATAATATATATATATACACACACACACACATATATATGATAATAGCAAAAAAATGAAAGTGAGCAGAAGATTCAAAACAGAAAAAGAAGTACCATTTTGGGAACAATGACAGTTTGAACACTAGCAAAATGCTTCGTCTTGCTATCTGAGTTATAGTTTCTCCTGAAGAGTAATCATTGTTACTGCTGTTTGCATTTCTCAATGCACAAAATGCAGACAGCTCTATTCATCATAAGAATAATCCATTTAAATGAAAAATTTAGCATATGTGTCCCTAGAGTTTGACAATCTGTTCCATTTGAGCTAAAGAAATCAAAATTAAGACAAAAATATATAGGATTCATTCCTGGGAGGTCTAGTGGTTATTTCAATTACATTAAAATTAATTTTCCAGATAAATGGGTGTTCTAGGTTACAGTGTAAAATGTGCCCAAAGTATGTATTCTGTCACCATCTACATGAGCTGTTGAAACTAGGCTGGGCAGTGTTTCTCTTGCCCCCTCCCTCCAGACTATCTTCTGTTAATGGCCCATCAATGCCCTGCTGCATGACTCATAGGTAACTCCCTCCGGGACCTATCTCTGTTTAATGGGCAATCAAGGATCCATTGCAAGACTGATAAAATGATATCAGCCCATTGTGAGATGCTCCGCCCAGGGGAAGGAGCCAAGCATTCCCACCTGGGTTTTGGGACAGCACAGGTAGCCTTAATCACTGGATTCCCAGAGGACAAGAGCTACCAGACCTTTCTGCAGGAACACTGCTTCAACAAGACCACTTCATCTGGACTGCTACCACCACCACAGGGTATCAGGTTGTATTCTGACTCTGTCAGTGATCTTTTATACTACTGCATTTGTTTTATTTTATTTTACCCTTTTTTCTCTCCTATTAAATTGTTATTTCTGACTTGGAGTCTCTTGCTGGTTTTGCTTTCAAGCCAGCACAAGGGGTCTTAAAAGCTTTCATCTAAGAGAAAGACAGTAAAAAAATAGATTTAATGATCCCAAGTAATCACAATTCTTTCTAAGGGCGTTTTCAAATAAACTTCTTTGCTGTTGGTCCTCTGTTTTAAAGCCACGTGTTTCTGACTGTAGTGATACTCTTCAGTGGTAACCAAAGAAGACTTAACCAACCTTAGGTCACATTTATACTATTTACGTCTAGGAAAAACCGTGAAGATTAGAACTACTCCTTGGATAAATTGTTTTATAGTTTATTCTGACCATACTGGAGAAAAAACTGTTTCAATGTCACAGTTGTCACTGCTGTCAGTGTAGCCAGGAACCTAAAATTTGTAGACACAAAATAGTTTGATTTGAATGCCAGTATATTTGATTGGATTTTGTATTTGATATTTCTGTCAAATGTGATTTTACTTTTGTCAAGTGATTTCACTTTCAAAGCAGACCAGGAAAGTTCTGACTGTCAAGCTCAGGAACAGGGGTTTTGTTAGGATATTCTTTGAATTAGAAAAATGAAAATCACACACATTGTAGAAATACAAAAGAAGATAGTACAGTTCATGGGACTTTGTGGTGACCCTGATCAGTGCTCTTTACACACACAAATACAGCTTTATTCCTATTCCATTCTACTTTAAGCCCTCAAAATACTTAGTTAATCAGAATGACAGTCTTGCTTGCAAAATTATTCATAAAACTACTGATTATACAGGGATGAGATGTACTGTTTGCAACTAAAATAGCACAGAATCACTTTTGATTTTTATGGCTATTTTGCCCTTATTTAATGATGTGAGTTCATGTTACTGAAAACTTCCTGTCAAAAATTCATGTAGAAGACAAATGAAGATGGAAGAAAAAATGTCAAAGAAAATTGATGCAGACATTTGCATTTCTACCAGGGTTTAGCTATCCTAAAGAAAGCCTAATATTTGTTTTGCCTCCTAGTTTAATTCTGATTATTTCTATTCTTTATGCAAAAGCTTCCTAATGTAGAACAAAAGAGTTGTGGATGGGGGGACAGAAGTTACCTGGCTGCCTTTACCATAGGATTCACATTAATGTTTTCTCTTGCAAGTTTGTTCATAGGCCCATATGGTAGTCTATAACCAACTCCAAATGTGACTTTTGGATTGTAACTTCCACATGGATCACTAGGAAGTAGATGAATCTGACTCTTATCCAGCCAGTTATAGAAATCTCTAATTTTTTGAGTAAGCCTCCTCTGCATTAACAGGCAGAAGCTAGGCAAGCCCTTCTCATGAATAGGTGTTTTATACTGAAGTATCAATGTTCCCTTGCTATGCAGTGAAAGCAAAACATATTAATTATCCCATGGAGTGAAAAATTCATTGCAAATCAGGAAAGAACATGTGGCCTGTGATACAATTTTCGATGGGGCAAAGATCTTAGATGCTTATTACCTTTGGGAATGATCAAAGTAGAGTTGTTAGCATCTAAGTCACTTCTGGCATCAAAATTTGAAGGGCAGTAATACTAAGCAGTAAAGACAATGGATTCCTTCTGATAAGCTTAAGAACCTGGCCGACTCTTACATTATTTTATTTTAATAATCTTCAGCTTTTAGGTCTTATATATGCGCTGCACTTATGATAAATAAGAAGTGTCATTGGTTTCAATTTTGCAAGAGACTTCAAGAGAATATAAAATAATAACATGAAAATTATCAAAAAATAATTTTGGAAAGGCCATCCTTTGAGAATCCACTAAAATCTTACTCTTGATCTCACTGACATTGAATAAAACTTAATAGCTTTGAAAGAAGTGATATTACATAGTCATCAGTCAAAGCCAGCACAAGTTCACAAGTGGAAAGTACTGCCGTACAAATTTGATTTTCTTTCATCAGCAAAGAAAGGGACAAGGTTCCTGATCTTGTTGATCAAGGGAGAGCAGTTGATGTAATGAACTTTCTGAATTTCAGTAAAGCTTTTGATATTGTCTCTCACAGTGTCCTGGACAAACTGTTCAGCACCCAGCTGGATAAATACATCATGTCATGGATGAGCTACTGGCTCATGGGTCAGGCACAAAGGTTGACCGTGAATTGGGTGACATCAGACTGGTGACCTGTAACTTAGTGGGGTTCCACAGGGCTCCATTTCAAGGGCAGTGCTCTTCAGCACCTTCATAAAATTGCTTGGATACAAGACTCAAAGGCACACTAAGTTTTCCAATGACACCTTCATGGCAGAGAGGCCCTGCAGATCTACATCAACAAATCTGAGGGCTGGGCCATCACAAACTGTATGTAAAGTTTAATGAAAACAAGTGACAGATTCTTCACTGGGGGTGGAGTAACCTTGGAAGCTGGGACAAACTGGGGAATGAGACGCTGGACAGCAGAGCTATGGAAAGGGATGTACAGGTCCTGGTGGATGGCAGGTTGAATATTAGTCAGCAGCCAAGAGGGCCAACCATGTCCTGTGGGGCACCAAGCACAGCATTGTCAGCTGGGCAAGGAAGGGGATTATCCTGCTCTGCTCTGCACTGAGGCAGCCACACTCTAAGTTCTGGGTCAGTTTTGGGCACCACAATATAAGAAAATCATTCAGCTATTAGTGTCCAAAGGAGGGCCATTAAGATGTTGAATGGTCTGGAAGGGGAAGCTGTATGATGAATAGCTGAGGTCATTTGGTCTGTTCAGCCTGGAGGAGACTGAGGGGAGACCCCATTGCAGTCTACAGCTTCCTTGGGAGGGAAGAGGAGGGGCAGATACTGGTCTCCTTTCTGCGGTGCCCAGTGACAGGACTCAAAGTAAATGGCATTAAATTGTGTCAGGGGAGGTTTAGGTTGGATATCAGGAAAACATTTTTCATCCAGAGGGTGGATGGGCAGTGAAACAGACTCCATAAGGAACTGGTCACAGCACTAAGCCTGACAGTTCAAGAAGTGTTTGGACAATTGTCTCAGGCCCAATAGTGTGACTCTTGGGGATGGTGCTGTGCTGGGCCTGGAGCTAGAATTAATGATCCTTGTTGGTCCCTTCCAACTGAGCATATTCTGTTATTTTACCGTGGATTTACAAATTTATCTGAGATCTACAATGAAATATAACAGCAGTACCCTCAAAACATAGCAATTTCTTATTAGCTAACGTTGGGACAGAAGTCTGCCTTAAAATACATATGCTCTATTTGCATTCCACGACATTTTAGTGTTTCAAAATCCTTTGGATCATGCCTATCCATTTAGAAAATGTAGAATACCTCTGAGAAAATCTCTGCTGCAAAACTCCACCTTTGTTACTGAGCAGGTTTTGGAAAAAAATCATTAAGAAAAAAGACTGAAGAATTTTACTAAACACAGAAGCTTTCATATCATCTCAGTTGAATATTAGAATATGGCAGTATCCCAATCTCTTCTCAAGGCATTAGCCCATAAGCTCTCTGGATTCCTCAGGAATTTAGATTACCAAACCATTTTTATTTGCATTCAAGAGCTAAAGATAACTAAATGAGAAATACTGGTCTTGTGGTAGAAGCTCTTCCTATTTACCAGATATTCAGATAAACAATACTGTGGTAAGAATTATTTTTTAAAACAGTTGTATATTGGAAATGAAATATCTTAGTTACTTCATAAGTCCTTATAAAAAATTAATTTGGAGATAATGCAAAACTGTTATAAAAGCTCATTAAGCATGAAGTATAGAAGAACTAATGAAGCTTTAAAACTGGTAATTAAAATAGCTGATGTGTGTCTAATGCATTTCTTCTGTCTTTTAGGACCAGATCATGGTGATGTATGTTTAACCTTTTCTTTCATTTAGTGGAAATTATTGCTAAAACTCATATCTCTATAGTCTGTCAATATCCTTGTATGGTATTTGCACTTGGAGCATAAAAGCAGTAGTATGTTGTCTACTGAAAATCACTGTGTGAATGTACAATACCTGAGCCATGAGATTTAGTGCTCTGCCTCATTAGAAGGCAATGCATAAAGCATTAACTGACATGAACAAAACACTGACTCTGCAGCATATCATGTGTGTGTCTATTTGGACTTCAGCAAGGCTTTTGACTCTGTCTCCCACAGCATACTCCTGGATAAGCTGGGAGCCTGTGGCTTGGAGGACTCTTCGCTGGGTTAGGAACTGGCTGGATGGGCTGGCCAAGAGAGTGGTGGTGAATGGTGCTGCATCCAATTGGTGGCCAGTCACCAGTGGTGTCCCTCACGGAGCTGTGCTGGGGCCAGTTCTCTTCAATATTTTTATTGACAACATGGATGAGTGTCGGGGGGCTTTCCCCATCGTTCAGGCGGTTTCAGGGTCTTTTTCTCCCCTGCACAACTCTGAGCCAAGCCAAAGGAAGAGACGGAGTCTTCAGGTGTAGATTTTTCAAGGTTGCATTTTTCATTTATTGTTTCTTATCTTACAAATTTCTCACAGTCCAACAAGATGTTTGCAGCTGCATGGACTGCTCACGTCTCCCCCCGAGCTGGGCTGTCCTTAATCTTTTATACTAATTACTACGTGCTCGTTATTTACTATTTCTTACCAATGTCTATCACTATTACTAAAAAGGTCATCTATACACTGACCCAATCCTCACTAACTACTTTGTGCCAACGTCATAGCAGAAATGGAGTGAGGGAAGGAGAATGAAGAAGAAGGAGACAACGCCCCAGATTCTCCATTTTGTCCCCATTCACTCCAATGCTATGAACTTAAAATTACTGTTTTTTCACTCTATGATAAACTAAACTACTATTTTTCACACTCCCATGGCCTGCAAACCCTCTCTCAGTTTAGGAAGTTTTTCCCATGGACTGAGATCAAAGCCAGTGTCTCTCTGAGCTTTGGGCTGGGGTCTCAGAGCCCCCTGCCCAGGTCCCTGACCCTCCAGGGCAACCAAAGGAATGCCCTGGACTCCAACAGATGAGGGTATTGAATCTTTCATTAGTAAATTTGCGGATGACACTAAGCTGGGAGCGTGTGTTGATCTGTTGGAAGGGAGAAGGGCTCTGCAGAGAGATCTGCACCAGCTGGATGGATGGGCAGAGTCTAACAAGATGAAGTTTAATAAGTCTAAGTGCTGAGTCCTGCACTTTGGCCACAATAACCCCCTGCAGCATTATAGGTCGATGAAGGTGTGGCTGGACAGTGCCCAGGAGGAAAGAGACCTGGGGGTTCTGGTGACAGCAGCTGAACATGAGCCAGCAGTGTGCCCTGGTGGCCAAGAGGGCCAATGGCATCCTGGCCTGGATCAGGAATGGTGTGGCCAGCAGGAGCAGGGAGGTCATTCTTCCCCTGTACTCAGCATTGGTCAGTCCACACCTTGAGTATTGTGTCCAATTCTAGGCCCCTCAGTTTAGGAAGGATGTTAAAACGCTTCAGTGTGTCCAGAGGAGGCAACAAGGCTGGTGAGGGGCTTGGAACACAAACCCTGTGAGGCATGACTGAGGGAGCTGGGGTTGTTTAGCCTGGAGAAAAGGAGACTCAGAGGTGACTTTATCACTCTCTACAACTTCTTTTGGTTGTAGACAGCTGGGGTTTGGTCTCTTTCTGCAGGCAGCAACTGACAGAACAAGAGTACACAGTCTCAGACTGAGTCAAGGGAAATATAGGTTGGACATAAGGAAAAGGTTTGTCACGGAAAGAGTGATAAGGTACTGGAATAGACTGCTTGGGGAGGTGGTGGAGTCACCATCCCTGTCCGTGTTCAAAAAAGACTGGATGTGGCACTTGATGCCATGATCTAGTTGAGGTATTAGGGTGTGGGTTGGATTCAATCTTGAAAGTCTCTTCCAACCTACACATTCTGTGAATCTGTGATTCTGTGTTTTAGAATCAGTATAATAAATAGCTCAGAGATGATGTAGAGATGACTCAGTGATCTGTGAGACTGGGGTATTTTAAACTTGCTAATCTGGAATATGTATTTTGGAGGAGTGTGTTTTACAAGATATTCTTAGTGCTTTTGAGCTGCTTTCCTATACAATGGAAGGACCCAGCTTTATTCATCTTTTAGATTATTCTATCCTGACTGCAATGGTCATGTCTGATCAGTCCAGCTGGTACAGTTAAATGTTGAAATTAATTGTAAATAAAGTGATCTCTTTTCTTCATGGCCTTCTGCATGACCATTGAGGGATGCAAGCTGCTACATGCTTTTCCAAATGTTGTCCAGTTCTTTGATTCTTTCAATCTGCTTATCTGCTTATCTGTTTGAAGTTGGGAGTTCCTAGTAAAACGATAGTAATGCAAATGAAATTGTTAGTGGCAGGTGGTTTCACTAGCTTTCACTTGCTTGACTGTCTGTCCCCTTACTTTCTTATTTTTCTTTTAGCACAAAAATTCCCACAGGCAGTTGTTCATAATGCTTGAAAATTTTACACCAGCCCAAGAGGTACAACAATTTATCAGCCTCCACAGAATGAACTTCTCATTTTAAAATTCTTTGTATACAATTAATCTGTTCTATTTTTGTAAGGAAATTATTCAATTCAGCAATTTACCTGTTAACACAGAGAACAGAAGAAGGAATTATTAATGACCATTATATTACCTGGAGAGATTTAAGATATGTTATGATATAAAGCTTAGAAATGCAGTTGTGGTCCTTAGTTCCCTGCTAGTCCAGAGTGTAAAATAAATTGCTCAGAGACATTTCTCTGGTCACATTTCCAGCTGTTTTACTCATAGGAGAACTGCCACAGCTACCACAGAGAAAATGCTCTTTCCATTAACTCCCTAGCAAGAGATTCCTCAGGAGACAGAGCAATACAGAATATTCATAGAATATTTACTCCACAGTTAATTGTAGAGCAAAGATATTTTATTCAAATTGCATTATTCTTAGATAGAAAACAAATATAATTGGAAATGGAAATACCTATATCTGAAAATGGTATCACTACCCAGTAAGACAGCTTGTGACCTACGAGAGGTTGGGCTGAGAGACTCCTAAAGCAGCTAAATAATTCCCACTCTATGACTTTGTGAAGGTCTTGGATCAAATGCCAAGAAATTATTAACTGTGATGATACTTTCTACTGTCTTGCCTTCAAGATAGATTTCTTGCTCAGACGTAAAATTCACAAAGTTGAGTTCAAGTAACTTAATCCCCCTTGGAAATTTTGGAGATAGAGACATTCATAGATGTGTTCACAGAAACCAGCACACTGACCACCAAAATCCTTAATATTGCTACCAGGAATGCTGAAGAGATCGATGTGCTTGAATTCTCTTGTGAAAGAGACTGAGTGTCTCTTCTCTGTCTATGTGCAAGTGTAGGTGTATGCGTGTACGCACAAACTCTGTGATACTCCAAGAGCCTACTGAAATATATGCCAAGTATGTACCCTGGGCCACAACTCCAAAAAGGGGGAGGTGTTTGAGAAAGAAGAATGGTAGTATTCAAAATATTTAATATTGAATCAGGTGAGAGAAGGTAAGTGACTGTTGTGTCCTGCATGGCTATTATCTGTTACGCTGTCATTTAAACAGAAGTACCCCTGAGAATAGGCCTTGTGGACTCTGCTCTTAAGAGGACTTGTGAACAGCTATGTTGGGACATTTAGAATATCAATCCTCCTTTATTTGCAATCATCTTGTCTATTCCTCTCATTTAAATCAAGAGTGATAATCTTTCTGTACCATAAAAGAAACAGTCTAATTTCATGCATGAATTTCAAGCCTAGCAGCATAAAACAAGCACTCAATTTTATAATCCCTAAGCTTCCTCTCAGTTTCTATGGATTCTGCTTCCTTTGTATCTTCATACTGCAATCAAGGAGTAGCAGCACTTATCTGAATTATAAATCAGACTTATTCAGTAGCCAGCTGTAACAGCTTATCTGTATTTCTGTAATTAAGAAACTTTATTATAATTGCTTTGTGGAGGCCAACAGGTGCTCTGCTCACTGTTCTTTACAAGAACAGAAATGCAGACATAAATTTTTAAATAAAATTTTCTTTAAAGAGATATTTGTTAACTTTCTCTTCTTATTTTCCCTAGTCCTGCAGGCAGGTCGAGATGACAGATTGTTTCTATTGCTTTCATTTTCTAATCCATCTATTTTTAATCTTTATTTTTTCTCTCATTTAGACGTTTGCAGTTCAAAGACTCCAGTTTAATCTGGAAAAACTCTATTCTGGAGAACATAAATCTTCTACATTACTGTTTCATTTCAAATCCACTAAACCATAATATAATTTTCTTAATCACCTTTTAACTACATTAACTAAGATACAGAGATAATCAATTTGCTTCATTATTTAATGTACCCCTTTTCTTTATTTCATCTTTTAAATACTTAAATACTGTGTAATGACAAATTTCAATCTTTCTCTCAGCCTTACTTAGTTAGACCATCTTCATGAGATCAACCTGTGCATAAAAGAAAAAGACAATATCTGCATGTGTATTCCTGGGAAGAATTTCTCCAGCTTTTTTTTTTTTTTTTTCTTTTTCTTTTTCTTTTTCTTTTTCTTTTTTTTTCTTTTGTGTGTGTGTGTGTGTGTCTTAGCTGCTTAATCACTCATATCAGATCATATTGACTTCTTCAGATCATATTGACTTCTTCAAAAATACATTGAATTCCAAAATCCTAATTCCCTTTCTGAATTTTTAAGAGAACAAAATGAAGGAAAAGTGCCTGCTGAAAACAAATACAAGGTTGACATGGTTCTCTCCCCCTCGGAGCCTGTGCTCCATTTTTTCATCAGCTAGCTTGAGAGAGAATCCATTCCGGAAGGAATTTTCCCTTCAGGGTCCCAAAGGATCCCAGAGGTTGCCTCTTTTTCTTTAGAGAAAGCAGGTCCCGTTGACTGCAAAAGGAAAGCGTCTGCCCTTGGTCCGGGGGGAATCATGGCTTTATTCAGTCTCTGCTCCAGCCCCCTGCAGGGTCAGGAGCCCAGTTCAGTTCCTGTCCCTGTCCCAGTCCCAAGGGCTCAAGAGATTTCCACGAGGTCCCAGGGCTTTTACCCAGGGGAAGGGGCTAGAGGCAGGGACAGGCCACTACCCAATCAGGGATAAGGTGGGAGTGGAACGGAGTTGGATTACATTCCAGTGTGGGAGGATGAGCGGGGAAAAAGAGCAAGGACAAACCTCAGGATGTATTTTCCAAGGGAACAGGGTGGTACAGAAGAAACCATTACAAAACCCAGTATAAAAATGAAATACAACATAGACCCAAATAATACACAACAACACAAGGTGTGTTGAGTTTCC